>JALIZH010003873.1:0-25474 GCA_030522465.1 Rhipicephalus appendiculatus | reverse complement strand
TGTATATGGAGTGGTATATGAAGTTCCCCTCTATCATGGTCTCAGCAGCTATATCGGCCAAACCTGGGTAGGCGTCTCAACCAGACTTATGCATCTTTCTGTGCATTGGTGCATTGTCATAAGTGGTGCTGAAGAACAGGATGCCTCATAACCTGTTGTACAATTTGTGCCCGGTAATAGTGAGAAAACAGAACCAAGATGTCAGGGAGATAAATGAAGCTGATTTGATTAGAAAGGCGAGTCAGTCATGCGTAGGAGGCCCTCCCACAGTTTTTACTTCTGGGCCTCCTTCTGAAAAAGTTGCACCTTCATATATGTATTGTATTCTGCGATTCTTTCAATAAACTTGAAACTGAAACTTATCTTTTCTACACATTTATATTCAAAAATACTACATATAACATCCCCATACTTGGCAATATTGTCAGCTAGTTCTCATTAATGTGTATATGGAGTGGTATATGAAGTTCCCCTATCATGTGGTCTCAGCTATATCGGCCAAACTGGTAGGCGTTCTCAACCAGACTTATGCATCTTTCTGTGCATTGGTGCATTGTCATAAGTATGGGTTAAAAGAACAGGGGATGCCTCATAACCTGTTGTACAATTTGTGCCCGGTAATAGTGAGAAAACAGAACCAAGATGTCAGGGAGATAAATGAAGCTGATTTGATTAGGAAAGGCGAGTCAGTCGTGCGTCAGCACACCTTTCACTATTTTATGATCTAATGTAACACACTTTCTGAGAATGTTCCCTTTGATGTCGGGATTTCATTCTTGTGACGTCATGACAGAAAGTGCCTATATTGGGTGCAGTTTTGTGAATAAATGATGAGTTGGAAGCAAGCGCATGTGTTATCATTACTGCCCTCTGTCCATGTTTATCCACACTTAGGTAAGCTCTTATCTTTCCACACTGTTCAGCAGCCAAATTCATGCCCCCTCTTCAATTCCCCCCCTCCCCAACCCCACAAAGAAAATTAGTCATTTTTATTCTCCTGTGTTCCTGTTCCTTTTGTGTCGTACCTTTGCCTCTTTTCATGTGGTCTCATTGCATCCTTGTAGAACACTTGTAGAAATTTGGGTACCTTGCACCATTGTACTTTTCAGGACATCACCTGCAAAGATTGGGTTTCTTTTTATTATAGCAGCAGCATCACAATGAGGAGTGTGACTGATACATGGGACCTTTGGGCGAACAGGTGCCCTTGCAGGAGTGTTGTAGTAGCTGAAAGTTTAGCTAGAAGCTTATCCACAGCTGCAAGAGCAATGCTAATACCATATCTATTTTTCTTTTAGCCCATGCATTATGAATGCATGGGTGGAATACCCACATCTCCTTTTCTTGTTTTACTCCTTTCCTACAGTTATGTTCGACTTGACGAAATGATGGACTTTTCTTTAAACATTCAGCAACAGTGGCCACTCCAACACAAGGTAAAAAACATTTAAAATGATTTGATCAAAGGTTCAGCAACAGTTTTGATTATCTAGGGGAGGTGCCAGCACATATGGTTATGCTAAAATGCAGACGTACTGTCTAGAAAATGTTTTAAATACAACTCTTAGGTGTCTTAAGAAAAGCTTTAACTCCTCCTCCATTTTTTTCAAAATGGTTGCCCACTGGAAGGGCACAGAGTGCCTTCTGCTTCAGTTGACAGCAGCATTTTCACTGTCTCGTCCTTTTCTGTTGTCTGTGCCTGCATGCCTCACCTTCTTTCGTGTTGAATCTCAGTCAATTAGCTCAATTTTCTGTGGTGATGTGCATGCATTTAAGTATAAAATCAAATGCAATGAATGTAAATGTGGGGCACTTTCTTAGCAGAGTGCAGGCAAGACCTGTTGCAGCCCTATCATCACTGCAGCAACTAGAAAAGCTGTGTTGGCATTGGTGTGGAAAACTACCCTCAGTCCAAATAAACCAGAAGTGATGTCAATCTGAAGTAGGCAGGGTGTGCTGCTTGAAAAGAGTTCACGAGGAAACCATGGCTTGAGAGACGCATACTGCTGAGCAGTATGTAGCCCACTAATGAGTAAACCGAGTGTGCAGTAAGTACACTGTCTCGCCTTCACGCAAGAGGACCAACACAGATAATGTAGCCGGCAGTGGTAGTGGAGCGATTTTGCTTGCAAATTGCCGCTTACTACCTCAACTTTATCATTCGTGCAATGTTGCGCAGTAACAGGCAGTTGAACGTCTTGTCCAGAAGAATTTAAAGTTAAAGACAACGAGACTGCAAAAATTCCACAACAAGACTTCTATGATGGATTACCCGGATAGCTCCCCAGTGATGCCTAGTATGTACGCCATAGAATTTAACAATTCCAGGTTATCACAAAGCCAGACATTGTAGCTCACTAAATGCTCTTTTCTAAACTTTAGTTTATACCCGTTTTCTCCAATTACAAACGAACTGAAAATGGACCTCAGAAAGCTGTCTGAAATTAAGTTCGCCTTCTTCATCTCCTCTGTTTTGTTTTTGTGTTACGCTCGTGTGAACTACATGAGCATTTCGTGGTGCATACCACGCCTCTCACCCCTTATGCTAAATATATCATATGTTATTTTGGAAACAACAAATGCGTGAGTCTACAAACACTCCTGGCACTGACTGCTCTCTCGCACAGCTGTACCTGTCACAATCAAACATGCTTTTTTGGCAGGACACACAAGTGTTACGGCGACGTACCAATTACGGCGTATGCACCAAGTTTGGAGGAGTCCGCTACAAGGCAAACTTATTTGTCTTTAACAACGTAAAGCGATACAAACCGCGGCATCATCAACCGAACAGAACCAAACAAACTACTGCCGGTGCAGCAGCGCGAGCAGGCAATGTAGGCTAATTGTCGCTTAATTAAAAATACACTTTCACATACCTTTGGGACCACGCGTCGTACTGTTGGGCCGAGTCCACAATCGATGGTTCGCATCCTTCGCCGCCCTGTCTGCCGCAGACTTCCTTCCTCCGCGGTCACGATGACATCGTCTTTCACTTCATCCGGCATTTCACGTTCGCGATATGCGCGAGCAAAGCGGCGCGCGCGCGATGCTCCACACATGCCGTCATTTTGGCGTAATGTTTACCTACCTATGTTTACACACGGCCGCTCGATCATTGGCGCGCGCCTGGCGGTACAGTACACTGTGTACCCGCGGTTTACACAGCGCGCACGCACCACACAACAACAACAGCGAAGGGCGAAGACAGAAAAAAATTCTCGTACGAAACAGCGGTGCAATCAGTAGCCGCTGGCGTCTACTGCCGTTGCCGCGTATGACATCAAAGCGTCCTGCGTTGAAGCAGCCAATCGCATGCAAGCTCTGGTTGCCAGTTTCCATCCACTAAAGCAGACGGGACGCAAAGAAAGAAGCGAGAGATTGATTGAAGTGCGAAATGGCGTCTTTGATTAGTCACGTCGGCCAGGGCGTGCTCGAGTTCCTCCCTTTAACGCGCTATAGTGGCGGATTCGGTGAAGTAGCGAAGGCACGGTGCGCCTGAAGTCCGCGGCAGCGCCGTTTCTCGGTGGCTACTCTTTCATGCATCCGATGATCGATAATCATCTAAACAGGGATTCTAAACCAAATATAAATCTAAACGGCCCTATACCTTGTTATGAACGCGCTCCCACCCACCACCGTGAAGGCTCCTACAGACTGGACACCAAGCACGACTACCTGGGAAAGTGCCTCTGAACCAAGCATGACCCCCTGTACAGTGCTCTCTCGCTGGCATCCCTCTCAGAGACACTGGTCGCGTCCCTCACAGACGCTGGACGCGTCCGAACCACGGAACTGCGCCCTCCTCCTCCTCCTCCTAGTGCTTATAAAGGCCGGCGCATCGAGCATCGAGGGCTTCTTTTCCCCACGCTTTCTTCCTGCACTGAGTAAAATTGCGTTCGAAGCGTTTGTATAATTTATACTGACGCAATTTTAAGTCTTATCTCCAATAGCAAGTATATGGGCACTCTCGGCGGATCTTTTGCCGTCGCCGTCAGCGTCCTGAATATGTATATGTACGTATATCTATAAAAAAGGGCACAAAAAATAATTAAGAAAAATTCGGAAGCGCCCCACCAATGATTCGAAACCAGTGACCGCTTGCTCCACAGCGCGCTTCTGTTAGACCACTCAACCACACGCCATCCATGTTTCGGTGTAATAAAGGCGAGCTATTTACATACACCACTTACCTCTGGGGGCACGCAGATCTCGGAGGAGCTTGAGCGCGTTTTCTATCACGCAACGCTCTTACATTTTCTTTCAATTCTCGAAAAAATTGTTCTGAGACACACACGAAAAGGTTGCCCCTTTCCCGTACCCACACGTGATGTGGAACGAAAAAAAAAAAAAGAATGCCGGGAACACCTTGGGTCAGAAGCCACCACGTGGCAGGAGACGCAGAGGGCCGATTCACGCGCCGCAAAGCCCAAAAGAAATAACTAAGAGCGTCGGGTTTTGCATTACGGCACTTGCAGCGCGTTGCTCAAACACAAATTTGACGTAACAATTGGGACAGTTCTTAGTTCACGCTTGTCCTGCTTATACCTGCGCGTTCTTGTCGAGCGTCCTCCCTGTTTCAGCGGCGCGCTACAAGTATGGAGCTGCTTGTAGTTCTTCGTGTGACATTCAATTTCTTTGCTATCGCATACACTGCTTCGCCCTTGTGGCGAGACTGACTTTTTTAGTGTATAAGTGCCTCTAGTGTTTGCGTATACTGGTTCAATAAACTTCCCCTTTTCCTTTGAATTAAAGGTTTTTCTTTTTTTCTAGCTGCCTTTGTCTTGCCACTGCTTCGATGTTTCTAGCCCAGTTGTTCGGCCCCTCGCGTCGTGCTACCCAAGATACCCGGCCTCTCGTAACAACCTGTACTCAATGGGACATTTCGAGTAATTTCTTAATGCGCATGGTTATGGCTACACGTGTTTCTTGACGATAAGGGGCGACCAAGTACCCCTGACATTGCATTCAAGGATCTGTTTGCTGCCTGCCTGTGCTCCGGGGAGCCACGGGCCAATGACAGGGCTTCGTGAGAAGACGTTATCGTTTCATCTTCATTCCTGTATTCATTGAGGAGCTTCGTTTTCTCCGGGACAAGACCGATCGGGGGGGAGGAGGAGTTGTTCTGCAAAAAAACTTGCCCCCCCCTCCACCCCCACCTAATGGAGAACTCTGCGTAAGTCCTTGTGCATACACATTCTTCGCGTATCTAAATGAGTACGGATAAAAAAAGAACCACCACAGGTCTCTCTTTCGTCTCACCAACTGATTTCACTTCATTCTGCGCTTTTTGGACTGATCATGCAGCGATAACAGCGTGTAGCTGAAAAGCGCGAACTCCTGATAGGCTCAACGCCTAAGTGCTGACATTGTCCGCGTGTTTTATCAAGAAATAAGTGGCGAGGAGGAAATAGCGCTGTAGGAAAGGGTAGCGAAGGCGAGAAGGAACGCACTGTCTCTTCTTTGAACTCGGAGTGGTTTAGGGGTCCTTTAGAGTGCCCATGACACGGTCACCCAACAAATTGAAGCTTTTTCAGTGAAAAGTGGAAGTACAGAGTCTACTGAGCCTGCACACATATGAAAAATGGCCTGTTAAAGAAAATTTCGGTGCAAAATGAGCCCTAGAAGTCACCGGCTATAAAAGCCGCCCACCGCCGGCAACCGCCATTTTGCCATGGCGCGTGTGACGTCATGTGCTGCATGGAGCGGAGCCGTCGTCTTCTGCCAAGGTTTCAGCCTTGGCAAATCCTTCACTTTCAGTGCCAAGTTGAAGAAAGATGTAATAAACTGATTGCACGTGCAGCTGACCACGGGAACAACATCGTTGGCGGGAATGCACACGCCCGCAAAGCAAGCGGCTAGTTAAATTCACGGCTCACGAGTGCGTCAAGTGTTGCCCCAATCGGGTTTATAAAAATATTCAGTTATAAATTAGGCGCTCAATCAAATGCTCTAAAATTTGGCCAGCTTGTTGGGCACGCACAAGCTGGCCAAAATTGGGTGTCATGGGCTCATTAACTAACAGATACGTCTACAGCATCTTTTACAACTGAATTAGCAAATGGGTTATTGCTATCCCTTGCAAATGTCTTCAAAAACAACCCGGGAAGTATCGTAAGGCTGAAGTGATGTACAGACAGTGCATATTCGGATGCCATTCGCAACACGGGTCTTGACGGGCTGCGACATACTGCAATTTTTGGTTTAAAAAGCAGCGCAAAAAGACGGTACACAAGATGAAGGAAGACACAGGACAAGCGCTGAACTAGCAACTGTCGTCTTTATTAAAAGAAAGCGAATAAATACAAGGCATTTTTGCTGCGTGCGCGAAAAAATGCTTGCATTTATTTGTCCCCACATCACATTTGTCTTCTCATTGTCGCTCATGTGGCTGTAAACCTTTGTTTGATCGTACGCATGTCATCTTCAGGCACATGGATCAAAGATCACGTGAAATCATCGAAGCTTTCCACATCAAGAAAAATCATGATACTTGCATTTCCGCCCCATCTATCTATCTTCATGATTGTGAAATCAGCCTACTTGAAAAAACGTGACCATTTCTGCAGCTTAGAGGGTGCGCACGCAGCAAAAATGCTTGTTATTTATTCGCTTTCTTTTAATAAAGACGACAGTTGCTAGTTCAGCGCTTGTCCTGTGTCCTCCTTCATCTTGTGTACCGTCTTTTTGCGCTGCTTTTTAAACCATGAAGTTCAACCAACTCGCCCAGTTTTGTACGCTGTTGCAATTTTTGGTGTGCCTTGTTAGTTGCATTTAGCTTATTATGCCTCTATTGCCAGTTCTGTTACCTTAAGTCCTGTTCACTGCATTCCCGCTTACCCCTTCTTTAGACCTTCTAGTCACAGCTTTTCTTCATTGTGGTTGTCGCAGCGTCGTCTGTGCTATTGTTGTTGGTGTTGATGGTGATATAAAGCGTACATTGTTTTCTCCGTCACGCTCTTTTTTCTTTTTTATTTTGCCATAACACAGTTTCAATTGGCTTGTTCCTATTTTATTTCTTGGTAAGGCTTCGGGACTTTCGCGAATGCCATTTCAAAAGAGATCCACCTTCTAACGTTATTCTTTATAGGAAATCACAATAACTACTTTGTGGTCACTTTAGATGTGCGGTAAGGGATTTCTGCCTCGAAGTATATTTCCTGTGCCAGATAAAGACGGCGGTCTGACTCTCACAGGTTTCACTGTTCAAAGCGCACACCTACGAAGACGAAAATGAAGGACAACAGTGCAAGCGCTTAAAAATAACATAGTTTGTGCGCCTATATCCCAGTTCACTAGCGTTTTGCCCACCTGACTTTTATCTGACGAAAAAATTGGCCGCGTATCTGCGTGCTTCGCTGCAAATGTCGTCGAAAGACGATAGTCTTCTGCCGGCCGTACCACAATGTTTGTCTTTTGCCTCAGACAGCGCTTTCATGTTGAATCGGCCGCATCTGGCTGGCCTTCATAAAATAGAGGAGGCGCTGCGTGAGACATGGACGCCATCTGGCAGTGCTGTCGAGAAACATCACATTGCGCAGAACCCACGGCCACTGCCAGATGCACCAACATATCGTCGGCCGAGGGCTTTTTCGTGCATAGCGTCGCTTTTTGAGCGCAGCCTAAGAAACGCTGGGGGTCTTCAGAATTACGTATCTATGTATTTTCTTATAAAGGAACATACCAGTTACTACTTATGTATTGATGTTGCGCCTCAGACATGCGTAACATTTGCTTTTTGATCGAGAATGTTCACAAGCATGAACAAAAATACTTGCGCGAGATGGCTGGGCGCTGAGAAAGTGGTTAAACTTTGGCCGAGTAGCTGAATCGGGTCACGAACAGACGGACAGACAGACAGACCAAAATTTCGCGAAGAAGTATCCCAAGAAAGAGTATCGTCTTTAAAACCGGAGCGGGTTATTACGGTAGTGTGTGAACTCCGAAGGGTGCGGCACAACGACGACATACTGCGATAAGGCTAAGTGATCGTTATGGTCCTTCGCAGCACTTATTATCTCATAATGAAACATTTGCCAAAAATACGCACTGTAATATTATGTCGTTTTGTGTGCTCTACCATAGATTGAACGTGGTGCGCTTTACATGGTTGCCAAACAGCGTACCGCAGCTCTAGCAGTGTGTGTTTAGGCTAAGCGCGGCCGCGCCCAAACATAAACACACGCAGGTAAGGCCACAAGGGCAGCTTTATTGATATGCGTGGTTTTGTCAACTGCGCATGTCATATCGAGTACAAATAAATCACTCGTACACCGGAGCCGGGTCGATTTCGGTCACCAAGCACGTTCCAATATATTCCGGTTGGTCCACTTTATGGCGGCAAGTGCATCCTTCGCCGCATTGGGTTCCGTTTTGTACAGGGTTGCACTGTTAAATAAAATGCACAAAAATGCATTAACACACCGTGCGAGACAGGCGGAAACGATTGATGCAATAGTAAGGAAGAAAGATAGACTGTAGCTTCAGCAAGTGATTCATCATAAATGAAATTGACTAATTACTAATTCTGAAAGAAATGTTAGTAGCTGGCCGTTCTTGTCTTTCGTCTACAGCGCATTTTATTCACAATAAGTGAGGTTCGATCCTTGACCTAAAAAATTAAGGCAGTTTTGCACTAGTCCCATGCCGGACGAAACGGTGCACGTGCACTGAGAGCGAAGCAGAAGTGGAAGAAGACGAAGATAGCAGCTGCCGTTTCATGATGATGATAACTATCTGTCGACGCAAAACGGCATAACGAAAAGTTTAACAGCTCCTCTGTAAAAGTAAATCTTAGTGATTAAGGGGTTCCTTTGCTCAGCAAGTGGTCTGGGGATTCAATTTTTGACAGTGTTGACATTCTATGCGGGGTTCAAGCCAAAAACAGTCATGTTTGTGTACCTATGCTTAGGTTTACTTAAGTTTTCGTAAAGAAACTCATGTAGTCCCATATTTATCCGGAGCTTAACATAACGGTTACTTGCCTGGCAATAGGGTACGAAAAGGACACCATTATCCGTGATTAAATGAATTGTTAACGTGAACAGGATCTTGACCTTACTTACAAAATAGATTTTTAACGCATAAGCTCACTTGATTGATGTGAGAAATTTCATCTAGAACTTAAGGTTTTTTTTTCGTATGATGAAAATAGGTAACCGTGGTTTGCATCGATGGTTGATAAGAGAACCTCAGGCAGATGGCCACCTAAACACAGCCCTTCCTAGAATCGGTTAAAAGTATCGTACAGCGATAGGTGACTATGCGGTTGTTTTAATCGCTTAAAACGACCAAAACTTAGCTGTCTAAGCCTCTAGCCTAGTCACCGTCTGGTGGTGAGCAAGTACACGCCATGGGCAAAATTTCTGGAGATGTGCAAGTAACGCATCTCTCGGTAAAAACAAAACTACTAGCCGAAGCACATTTTGGAAGTTTGCGGGAAGGTGCTTCTCCGCAAACCAACGCAATTTGTGGCACCCTACTGTAAATTTTCTAGGCTGTTTGAATGGCTGTCTAGTGTACATACCCTTGAGTCAATTTCTTCAACTAGTTTTATTCGCAGTGTACACTTACTTCGCTATTTCACATGCATTTAAGGCATCGCAGGCTCACAACCAAGGGATCGCGCGACATTCACGTAGCCCTAAACCCTAGAATTTGTATAATATAGGTGAACAGAATTCTGTCGCGGACATCAGCGCATACAGAGAAGTAATTCCGTCAATATTCAATATCCCACATCTAGCAACACAAAGGCGCGGCGAACACGAAAACAAAAGAAAAGGATTGGAGCAGCTACGTGCTAGGGTCATAGGCGTGCGCAAGGTTCCCCTTCAGGGGGGGCGAAGGTACATCTCAGCGCCCCCCCTCTCTCTACTATGTCTACGTGTGGGTCTGACTTTGCGCCCCCCCCCCCCCCTCTTAGGTGACTAGGGGGGGCAGCCGCCCCCCCCCCCCCCTGCCCCCCTCGTGCGCACGCCTATGGCTAGGGTTACGAAGAATGAGGAAACAGTGGAGCTGGTGGCCTTCCCCTCCTCAATTCCCTCCTCTTCCTCACCCTCACATCGCTCCGTCTCACCCTTGCTACTCTTTCCCACCCCCTTGTTGTCCTTTAATGTACATTGATACGCCTTGCTTCACCCTGTCCTCCCTCATCTTCCTCCTTCTCATCCTCACTCCCCTTCGCACCTTCTTGCTATACTATACATACATGGATGTGCTATGTTTTGTTTCTCCCTCTTTCTGTTTATTTCCATCTCTTTCGTTCTCTCTCTTTCTCTATTTATTTCGTTTTTTCTGTCTCTTTCTCTGTGTTTCTCCTTTTTATTTCACTTCCTCTCTATCTTCTTTCTCATTCTGTCCTCTATAGCAACGCGATCATAGGGCTCACATAAATGCTTGTTCTGCTAGCATGCCTGGATAGCCGAATGGTTTCGTGGCTCGCCTTCCAAACGTAGGTGCGCTGGTTGAAATCCCGCCTCGCCAAGAAACTCTTATTTCCTTTTATTTATTTCTTCTCCTCGTCCTCTCCACTTTTTTCTCCTCTCCTGCTACTCTCCTTCCTCCACCGTATTGCTAGGCGACGCGACATGCTATGAATCTAGTTTTCTGCTAACTCCGGACGGGGTTTTGGTAAGCTTAAACAGCAGAATCTTGTTTTGAGATCCCTGTTACGGGTTTATAACTGAGGAAACTTTTGCTGCAAATTGCACGAGGACACATAACACAAAAGAACAGGACGGGCCGCCCGTCGTATTCTTCAGTGTTATGTGTCCTCGTTCAATTCGCGCCAAGGTTTCCTCGCTTATACAACTCGTCTGCTGAAAATAGAGTTGGTTTGGCTCCGCCAAACAACGTAGTATTGTGCAAAAGCACATCTGAGAGCCGCGTTAGGCAATGCTAGCCTCTTGTGTAACTGGCTCCTAGCGGAAGAGACATAAAGGAGTTCTCCAGAGTCTTTGAAATGGTTGAACAACGTCCTGACGAAGCACACCCTAATTGGACGTGTACGACGCTGCGCTCTCTATGTAGTGACGCGGCCTTTGACGATGCATTACACAATGACGAAAACTTAGTTTCCGCGCGTGCGCAGTCTTTGCCGGCATTATGACGGTATATATGAAGTCGCACCCGAGGATGACGTCATGCTAGCAGGCAGAAAGAAGTCAAGGATGTACTAACTGATGTATTGAACAACCACACGTGCAGTACAGGCTGCCAGAGGTGTAACTTGAACTGTACATGGGCGCAACCGGAAGGGGAAGAGGGGGAATGGTTTGCTGTCAGAACATGCCCCGCATTTTCTAACCTTTACGTTCTCTAAATTCGCTTATATTCATTTCAAATTCTCACACCCTCGCAATAAATTAGTTTTCAGGTGAACGAAACGAGCACTTTACTTCCCCAATGTACGCAAATGAGTTGCGCACTTAAAAGAACCACATGGGAATTCACTGCAGCCTTACAGAATGGATTGAAACCTCATACATTTTGTGCACTTCACTTCCTGCGAGTTTGCTAAAGCAGGCCTGCCCCAAGTTTGCTTGAATTCCGAGTCACATGCACAGCAAATGTGTTTTTCTAGGGTTTAGTGAATCACGATTTGATTATTTTAAAGCTTGTCACAAATTGACGGCAACGGTTTTCAAGCTATTCAATTTGTGCGCATACCGAAATTTCCTTCAAGCCAAGCATAAAAATGAACGATGACATTTTTTTCTCGCATTAAATTCATCGATTCAGGTTTTTCATTATCGATATCATTTCTTGCAATCCTGTCGGTATACGTTACCTGAGCGAGACATCTAGCGTGCTTTTCGGCTCCGGGAAAGCTCCACAATGAAGCTCTGAAATAGAAAAGGATCGGTATATACGCAAAAAAACAAATAGGTCATGCGACATGTCAAAAGCAAAGTAATGAGTGACACACATAGTAGCGCCTCTGTAGAAGGTCTACCTAAAAACAGTATGGGCATACATCGTTCCCAAAACCCAAGGCGAGAAGACAGCCGGATATATACTGCGTGATTCAAGAAATGTGTCCGAAAATCGTCAGAAATAAGGAAAATAAGATGTTTTCACGCAGCCTTCATATTACTTCTCTGACCGCAGGCCTCTTAAGCTGAGTAGAGGCATGCATTACGCACAGGAAATAGAGAGATTATGATAATAATTTTTTTAATTAGCGGAGACAGGTGGTCGGGTCAAATGAAACAATTGCAGCCCTTCCTGCGTAGAGCCTGTTCCCACTTTTAGATTTCACAAGAGCGCGCGCTGGCAGTTATTAGCGAATAGTGAAATCTGACAAATTTCGCCAGCGAAACCGAAACTCGGAAGACCGCAGCTGCCGCACTCTTCCGAGGCGTCTAGAATGAGCGAACGTCGTTATAGCAACCACCAATCGACTTCGTGGTTGTGCGGGTTGTCTGTGATTAGAGCACGTATGACGCACGTGCGTTAACAAATGCAGAAGAACTAACCCGCCTGCAATCGCCACCGTGAACACCGTGAATAGTGACGTCATCCAGGTTGTCTACTAGTTGCTCTCATCGGAGCTTCCGTTTTGGTTTCACTGCTGAATGTCGTTGAATTTCATTGGTCCGCAATAATTACCGCAGGCTAAATTCTCAAAATCTCAAAACGGCAATGGCCTCTTCGCAGTAAGGACAGCCATTCTCACATCTGACCCGACCGGCAGTCTTCGCTAACTAAATGATAATTTATATTATTTATTTAATGCTGTAGTTCTCTAGTCTTCTTAAAATATATCCTAGCACAAAAAAAAGTAATTATAAAGGCTGCGACCTATTCCATTTCCCTTATTTTTGATGATTTTCGCTCACATTTCTTGACACACCGTGTATACTACGGCGAGTAGTTTTCTTTATTTTTTTTCAATTTTTTTTTTTATCGCCCGGGTGTCACCGACTAAACGTATGTGTTATGGCGTCTAATCGCTCGAGGTAAGCTGCGTCCCCGTATTCAGAAACCGGCCTTAACTTATTGTGGTAAGGCTACTTACGAAAGGACGAGAAAAAGTATAAGTATAAGAAAAGCATAAGGTGAGTTTCAAAAACCTGCCTTATCTTGTCATAAGTGCGCCTTATGAAAGGCGTCCTTACCTCGCCAAATATATGCCCTGGGAACGAGATTAGGTAAATTTTTGCTACAAAATGTCTACCTCGAGCAGCAATAAATTAGTTTTATTGCAAGAAACCAAAAAGTGTATGCACGGAAGCCGCCATACGTACACAGCAGAAATGTTTGTTAAGGAACTGGGAGTTTTCGGTAAAATGCACGTGTTTCGTCTGGCCACATTTGTTCAACCCCCCGTCGACGCAGTGGGGTCGCGAGGTCACTGTTGCTATTTCGACATCTTGTGTGTTTTTGCTGTGTTCTTTGATGGTATTTTTTGCGCTGGCTTCAGCGTTTATCGTTTTCTCTCGCTTTTTAAATTTCACTTGATTGTTTGAGTAGTTTTACAATATTTGGTTTCACGAAGCTGCATTTATTATGGAACGACGCACTACAGTGAGCTTTACCGACGAAGAGTGCGGCGTCGTGACGGATTTTGTCAACAAGTACCGTGAGGTATACTTGAAAACATGGAGACGGACGCCGTATCCCTTCAGAGGAAACAAAAAACGTGGACGCAGCTCGTGATAGAATTCAACAGCCGACGCAATGTGCATCCGTGTACGGCCGACCAAACAACCAGAGAAGTGTTAGCGCCACTTTGGGAAATTTTACCAGTACGGGAAACAGTGTTTTTGCAATCAGAGCACATATCCGCCGGACTGCATACTCGTGACACGGTCGGCTGCGAGGCATTGACAAGGTCGCCGCTCCCAAGTTGAAACGTGCCCACTCCATAAAAGCGCGACGCGATGAGCAGCTGCACGAGAGGCGGCACAGGGAACACACGACCGTTGATATTTTAGATGTGAAGCATCTTATGGCGAAGCTTAATCCGGTGGTGGTGGTGGTGTGCCGGCGTGAACACCCTTACTGCGCATGCGCAAACCCTTTCAAAAAAATAAAAATAAAAAACCTCCTCTCCCCCTCTCTCTCCTCTAGGCATCCCTCCCCGCGGCAACCACACCCTCACTGCGCATGCGCCTCCCCTCCTCTCTCACCTCTTGCGCTCCCCCCCCTCTCTCCTCTACGCATCCCTGCCCACGGCGTTCACACTCCCACTGCGCATGCGTGTCACCCCCTCTCTCTCCTCTCCTACGCTCCCCCCCTCTCTCGCCTCGCGACGCCGACGCAGGCAGCGTCTGCTAGCGAGTTTCTTGGTTGAAAAAACCGACTGTTCGCGCTGCACAACCGTTCACTGGCCACCCCGTATATATCGCAATGGATCTTGACCTCCAAGGTGGTGCCGGTGGGAGATTTCTCCTGTGCGTTGTAGAACAATAAAAATTCGCAGCACTTTCCACGGTTGCAGTTTTTGCACCTTTACACGGCTGCAGTTTTTAGATGTGAAGCATCTTATGGCGAAGCTTAATCCGGTGGTGGTGGTGGTGGTGGTGTGCGGCGTGACCACCCTTACCGCGCATGCAAAGACCTTTAGAAAAACATAAAAATAAAAAACCTCCTCCCCCCCTCTCTTTCCTCTAGGCATCCCTCCCCGCGGCAACCACACCCTCACTGCGCATGCGCCTCCCCTCATTTCCTACGCTCCCCCCTCTCTCCTCTAGGCATCCCCTGCTCGCGGCGTCCACACTCCCACTGCACATGCGCGTCCCCCCTCTCTCGTCTCCTACGCTCCCCCCCCCCCCTCTCTCCTCTAGACAACCCTGCCTGCGGCGTCCACACTCCCACTGCGCATGCGTGTCTCCCCCTCTCTCTCCTCTCCTACGCTCCCCCCTCTCTCGCCTCGCGACGCCGACGCAGGCAGCATCTGCTAGCGAGTTTCTTGGTTGAAAAAACCGACTGCTCGCGCTGCACAACCGTTCACTGGCCACCCCGTATATATCGCAATGGATCTTGACCTCCAAGGTGGTGCCGGTGGGAGATTTCTCCTGTGCGTTGTTGAACAATAAAAATTCGCAGCGTGCGCGTTAACTAAAAGCGCAGTGCGGGTCTCTGTGTCCAGTCGGAGTATTCTGTCTCTCATTGCCCATTAGCAGCGATTGGCATGTTCCAGTAGGAAACACTGCTCCATCACTGCCTGCTTTGCGCCTCCCCAGTTTTCTCTCCTGCGCAACGCTGCGATGAGCGCCAGCGTCAACGCCGCGGCCAGTGTAAGCGTTAGCGCCCGCTGCTTCACATCTACACATGTTTCCCTTTAGCGGGAGATGGTGTAATTTTTTCTGCAGAAACAGCACAGCGAGCAGCTTCTTCACTGCACTTTTTGCTTGTTCCTGCTTGTCGTATAGGTATCCACAGGGTTCCGTCGATCCTTGAGGACTCGCCGCGGCGGTGGCGTGTATGCGTACTCTGTGTTGTTCAATATTCCTTCATAGCGGTCCACATAATCAAAGAACTGCGCAAAGTTGTCGTCCCCCGCCATGTTGTTTGCCTACAAGGAAGCCTTAAGGTAGGTCATAGGCTACCTTAACCGAGCCTTACTTAAGTGTGAGGAAAGTTGCGTGATAAGTACAAGGTAGGTTCTTGAAACGCGTGAAGGGCGGACTTATGTCTAAGGTTGACTCAAGTCACAAGTATAAGGTTAAGTTAGGTTTGTGAATATGGGGGGTAGTGTACCGTCACACTCAAGATCAAGACTCGGACATTTTCAATCGCTTTATCCATTTTACGCGCACGACGCCAAATGGGATTACATTGTGGCTAGACATTCGGTGAAATGTACCGTGATTCACGTACAAAAGATCTTACGCGTTAGATCTGTACAGACCTGACCTTCGACCACTGACGATCATGCTCGCCGCAACCATTCTAATGTTAGAGCAATGCGCTTCACTGGCCACCATATCACTGGGCTGCTTCCGAGATTGAGCGCGCGGTTTCGATTCCCGCCAACGGTGGCCGCACTTCGATGGGGGGCACCTAAACTTAAGCACGCGCTCGTACCTAAATTTAAGTGCACTCTAATGAGCACCAAGTGGTCTAAATTTATCCAGAAGCCCCCCCCCCTACGGCGTACCTCGTGACCATGCCGAGGTTTTGCCACGTGGAAGCTCAGAAATAGGTATTAGGATTTCCTGCGCTATCTGGGCCCGTGGTTTGTCCCGCAAAGAATTGTATAATGAGTTCACACCTTCGCTGCTGAATTCTTCAGCGTCAGAAGACTGAGACGATATAAAGCATTGACCGTTGATTCTACAAGCGGTATCAGAAGAGGAATGCGAACGTGAGGACATGAGGAAACAGATACGAAATTACGAATAAAGCAACCACAACAATCCACAAGCCAAGCTATGTAAATAAAAAGAGCTTATATGCCAGAGAAATAGTTACTAGTAGTATACAACAGAATAACATGAGAGATCTTAACATTAAGTTATATTCTGGTCTGTGGTTACTAGGCCGGGAAGTGTGATTTTGAAAAGACCGGTCATTGACGATGTGGTGCTTGCCGGCTTCGGTGGTTTCAACAGACAAAGGCGTGCGCACGGGAAGGGGGGGGGGGCAGGGGGGAGGCGACCGCCCGCCCTAGTAACCTATGAGGGGGGGGGGGCGCAAAATCTGCCCCATACATTAATTATTAAGGGAGGGCGCTGCAATAAGCCTTAGCCCCCCCCCCCCCCCTGATGGCGAAATTCGGAAAATGGCATACGAAAACTTTGTTAGAAGCAAACTGAAATATGCTTCTGCCATTTAGAGCCCTAAGAATACTTAATCACCTCTCTTGAGTCGGTCCAAAGTCGTGCTGCCCGATTTATTTCCTCGAACTGTAATGCACACGCCAGCGTAACCCTCATTAAATTACCTCTTGAATTTCCCCCTTTAATAGTAAGACGCAAAATCGACAGACTGGCCCTATTCCATAAATTATATCATAACTTTTCCCACCAGCATGGTACACTGATACTTGCACCCGGTCGGACTTCTCGCCGCCTGTTCAATTCCAGCAGCATTGAACGCCTTCATCGTTCGACCCTTGCTTTTGACAAATCATTTCTTCCCGCAGCCATCGAGGACTGGACTTGCCTTCCTGAAGCTAAATTGCCTTTGACAGCAATTCAGAAAAATTCAAGCAGTCTTTAAGTACGCTCTTTGTCAAATCACTTCAAATTGGGCTTTTTTTTTTCTTGAAATTTTTTTTTATTATTTTGCCGTTACTTAGTAAAAAAATGTATTTAATATGTTTTGTACACCACTATGACTTGCGTCTTCAAGTCCAGCTTATTTTAAGTTCGCTTCATCTGTTCTTATTTTAATTTTTTTTTTGTTAATTTTAATTCTAGCTCCCTTCCATCATTGTGTTCTGTGCCTCTTCTTCTGAGTGAACACTGGTCGTGGCATATTGTTTTCTCTTGCGTGCTCTGTACGTTCTGTCACGCCGTTGGGTTTTGTTATAAGCATTTGCTCAAATATGCATCATTTCAACTCTGTAACCCCCCCCCCCCCTTATGTAATGCCCGGTTTAGGGTCCTTAAGGGTTGATAAACGATGCTGATCATGATGATTATGAGGAACCCTGCGTACACCCATGTCAACAGACAACTCTTCTGGCGAATATGAACAGAGCGCCTCATATGCAGACTCTTTTAGCCAAAAATTTTGAAACTGTTTGCGGTTCATGCAAGACAAACGTGACTTCTTCATTTGTTAAAGATCCTCTCTTTCCCCGAACCGTCGCGGGGTCTCGGACCGACACCTGCTTTCCCAGGGAAGGGGGTTGGGTGATCGGGATACCCGCACCTTTTCGGGGAGCGGGATGATTGAAAGGACATTGCCCCTTGCAAGACCGGACGGCGCGGCTATTCAGGGAGAGACAGTGGTCTGTGCGGGGGGACTCGGCGGCCGAAGAACGAGTGACAGCCCTTTCGAAAACGAACGACGATAGATTCCTGGCTCTTTTACGCAGTTGTAAATAGTGTAAATAAACGTCTCGTATAACATATAATCCCATCGTAAGCGAGTTATCGTAACCGAGCCCCTTTTTATAACGTTATTTAAGGCACACGACCGACTATACATTTGCAAAGATTAAAAATAGGGGGCATCCAGCGCACGCACTCAAATTTCTCGTTCGTAGCTGGTTCAATTCTTTTTAATGTTTAAAACAATTGTTGGAGTTTTACGGGCCAAAACTACGACAGGATAATGAGGGACGCGTAGTATAGTGCTGCAGAAATTTTCACCATCTGGTGTTTTTTAACATGCACTTAGATCTAACTACACGAGCCTCGAGCATTTCGCCCCCCATCGGAATGCAGCCGCCATGGCCGGGATTCAATCGCACAACCTTCGGATGACAATTCGTGAACCGTGAAGTCTAGACCATCATGACGGGTCCTACAATGTTTACCACAAGCACTGGATGTTGCAATGTAACAAACGCTCTTTCAGGAAGTGTACAATGGAACAGTGACTAGTGTTTGTACTCACTCGGTGCAGTAAACGAGAACTGCTGCCACGAAAATGAAGCAAAGCACTGTCGTCTTCATCTCGTCTCACAAACACACGTCTTCTCAATACGCTAACGTAAAGCTTCCAAGAGACTGATCATCGGATACGCGAAAGGTCGGCCTATTATACCCCGTCGGGCCGGTTGTGACGAAAGCAGCAGTTTTTCTCGCCTCTATATTTGTACTTTCTTCTTTTTTTTTTCTTTTTTTTTTCAAGTTCTTCCATCGTCGTCGAAGGAGAAGGACGTGATTAAACCCGCTTCGTGCGTGTCGACTACATCATTTCAGAAGCTCAGCCTTCGAGATGCAAACACTGAGTTGCATCACCTTCACTCGCCTGTCGCCCAACGCAGATAGGCACACGAAGGACAACAGCATATTGATAAAAAAATTTTAACGGTCATTGTGACAGCTCAAGAGTGTAGCCATTCTATAGTGGTGTATGATTCCCCCCACTCTGCTCCTGACGGTCTAACGATGCGACATGCATCCGGCTGGCTATTATACGGCGAAGATTGTTCCACACGAACAAGTGGCTATCACGACACAACACCGCATCCTGTGCGCAGCCATTAAAAACAACGAACGACGTGACAAACGGTAGTTTTATGCCCGGAACGGAAGTCACAGAAGCCACTGAACTAATTCTTAAATTGAAGGTGACCAGTATATATATATATATATATATATATATATATATATATATATATATATATATATATATATATATATATATATATATATATATATATATATATATATATAGAGAGAGAGAGAGAGAGAGAGAGAGAGAGAGAGAGAGAGAGATGAGGAGGGAGATAGTGGCATGCGCAGAAAGTTCTAAAGGGGAAAGCGCGGCAAGCAAGCTGACGCGTCGTAATCACCAGCAGAGTGTTGTTCTTCGACACAGCGTTCTCCGATCTCAAAAATAAAGGCTTGGGCAACAATTATTTGCCGGAAGCACCGAAGGAAGCCTGAGGGCAGCAATCCGAAGCGTGCCAAATACACGCGATTGTTAATTGGAGAAGTGCTGCTACTTATTTGATTTTCCGTTTGTTTTTGTTTTTTTTTTCTTTTAATTTGAAGAAATGGATCGAGCTGTCTCGATATCTTGCTTCGTTATGGTGTGTTGTACGCTTGTCGCTCAAGAAATATGAACATCGCGAGTGTAGGAACCAAACGCACAGGGCGACATATTGAGGCATTCGATTACAGTAAAACCTCGTTAATTCGGATTTGACGGGACCGGGAAAAAAAAAAGAGCCCGAATTAACAAAATTCCGTATTATCGAAAGTATCAAAAAAAAAAAAAACAAACGATTGTATGCTCCGTGAACAAACTTTCATTTTCATGATGATTACGAAAATGTACTTATCTAGTAGAACAGCAGCGTTAAAGCAGCAATTATGGTCATCCTGCGACATTTTCACAATGCCACCGTGGTTCAAGACCCCTATGTCTTAATTAGCCCGAAACGTGCTCTGCACTCCTACCTTATTACGTACCGCCACCACCACTGCCCCCATGAGCACGGGACGATTCTTTTTTTTCCTCCCGTAAATGAAAGAAGTTTGCCGCAGCCGCTGAAGCTTTAGTCGCAAAGAACGCGATTGTGGATGACGACCACGCCTTTTGAACGCCCGCGGCCAACAAGGGGTCACACGTGGTGGTAAACACGTAGGCATGAATCGTTCTGTCTTTCCTGTCGTTACTGTACGGTTCCCAGTGATGATGTTAACAATGCGGACTGCGCTGCGTCGTTTTGGTTGTCCACGGACATCGTTTTCGCTATTTTGCGCCGCATGTTTGCGACCCTTCGCGCTCGGTGTGCTCTCAGGATCGTCCGAATTAACCGGATTGCGGCCAAGCATGACCGAATTAAAGAGTGCTTGACGCCATTGAACAATGTATATGATCACCAGGACAGCGGAACACGTCCGAATTACCCGATTTTCCGAATTAACGAGGGTCGACTGGTCGAGCTTTCACTGATATATACAGTGAAATTAATACAGTAAATTAATGCCCTGTTCAATTATTGTGCGTCAAGCCGCAAGCCTGCGCTAACAAACCTTGTGCAGGTACTGATAATTACAAGTACCGTAAAATCAGAAGCAAGCGCTCCCTTCCCGCCCCCTTCAAGGGACCTAATAGGCATCTGAACTCTCCTGATCCTATATCCGGCGTTTGCTTAATAATTGTGTGGAGAAGAAACTCATGACAGTTTTTCAGATAAGGAAAAGTATTTCGTTATTATGCCGGACGGTATGTTGTCAGAGAAAGCAGAATTTTAGGACAATAAAACTTAAACCATCGGTAGTTAGGCAACGAGCAGTTGACCTTTTGTTAAGACACAATCTTATAAGAGGATAGCTTGTAAGGTCAATAAGGCTAAATCGCTTACTTTATGAAAGGCGCAGCGCAAATAGACGGGGACGAAGGAAGAGCACACAAGGCATAGCGCTGATTGAAAGAGTCCAAAGATGTGGACGTCAACTTCGCTTACGTTAGAATTGTTTTCTTCTTTTTTTTTTCAGTGAAAACACATAAAAACGAGATTCCTTTTCGAGCGATTGTTTCCGAGACGGGCCTGCTTTCTCTGATCAAAGCGCACACCGAAAGCCGAAAGGAAAGACAACATGAAAAGCGCTTACTCGCGAGTGAAACAATTTATTGAACAAGGAAGCATATAAATACAACAAACAACTGACCAACGCATGCGTGTCAAGACAAAGGTGAAACATGAAAATATTGAGTTAACTAAAGCTATAAACTGTCAAGAATTGCTGTCAAGGAAAACAAACTCCTTTTCAAGCAACAAAACGGACTGATCACTGATGCACTGATCTCCTCTTTTTTCTTATATGGAAAGCTTCGGTCATCTCGCGTGTTAGCTGATTGCTGCTTCGAAAAATTATTTGTCTCGTGTAAAACTGGGCCACGAAAAGTAAACTGCAGTCACTTTCTTCCCGCATCCGCAGCGAACTTCCTCAATGTAGTGTTAAAACACAAGAAAAAATTTGTAGACTGCGCGTTTGGCGTGGTATAGATGATCCCGCTTAGCTGTGGAAAAGTATACATTGGGCAGTCGGGACGCTGCATCAATGTACAGTCGAGTGCATAATTTTAGAGACCACGGGAGCGCGTGCCGAGGCGCGTCGCTGCGCCTTCTGGCGGCTGCACGGCTCTGTCCGGGAGCGCGTACTGCGCACGCTCGTCCCATATCACCCGGCAGCCTGCCCTTTCGCTCGTTTCAACGGCGCGCATCTCGAGACGATGCGGACGGCGCAAGGTGCCACTTCTGCAGTCGCTGTGCAAGCACCGGTACTCCCGAGCGATAATATAGCGGCGAAAATGCCTCTAATGTAATAGCATGGCTCGAGCGCGCCATGCAATACGCTTTCTTCCTTGATGCAGCGCGGAAAACATGCAGTTTCTCAGCTTTTCTCAAACGGAGTTGCGTGATATGCTCATCTTGCAGTGATGAATTTTGTGCTCTGTCTCGGAGACGTTATGCCAGCTCCATTTCTTGGTGCGAATATCGCGCGTGCAGTGGTATGCGGTAAACCACTGAATATCGCGCGTCCAGAAGGAATAGCCAGGAAACGCGATAAATAAACAGTTTATTCTTATAAGCCAGAAAAAAAAAAGAAAACGATAGCCATAACTGCTATCCAGGAAGGATCACTACTTTCAGTATTTAATCAAACGCCCATCGGCGGCAATCACTTGCGCCACACGAGATGGCATCGAATTGTAAAGCGCGGCCACGATCTCGGGGCGTGCACGAAGTGCTTCCCACTCCTCCTGTATGGCCGCGAATAGGGTCTCCTTCTTTGAACTTCCAAGATTCCGCGCCGCAAGTCGGCGTTTCACCAGACCCCAGACGTTTTCAATGGGGTTCAGGTCCGCTCCTACAGGTGGCCATTCCAATGTGCGAACAGCAAGGTCCTCAAGCAAAGATTTCACACTGCGAGCAGTGTGAATCGGGCTCCTGTCATGCTGGTACACGAAACAACCATCCTTGAACGGCCCATTCAAGACATAAGGAAGCAATTCTCTCTCTATTATAAGGGAGTACGTGGAGGCTGAAAGGTTCCCATCGATAAGAACCAGTGGTCCAAGTCCTTCCCTGGTCATGGCGGCCCAGACACTCACAGAGCATCGGCCACTGGCAAAGACCGACTGCGTGTACTGTGGTGAATACCTGGCGAGGAAGGAAATGCTGGATTGGTTACACGGATTTATAAGAACGACAATGGCACATAGTCACTTTATCCCCGAACAATTTCGTCTTACTTGAAGATCCATATAATGAAATTTTAATTATGCGAGATCGCCAAGATGGTGCGAAATATTCGACATGTTGGTAAGGCACCCTCAGTGCGTTCCAGAAGGCCTCGCAAACTCAACTGTATTTTTCTAAGGTAATGAGGTACAATATACAAAAAAAATCACACATTGGCTAAGGTGCTTAAGTTTGGCGAGCTGCTCACGATAAGAAGTAACACAGCTTCAAGAGAATCAAAGCTAAGCAACGTTCTACAGCAAGTTCGAAGACAATAAAGTGCTGGGCTTTACTTGCCTTAACCACAACGTAATTAAGGCGCACTGTAGTGGGTGACCTGCCATTAATTTTTACCAGCTGCGGTTACTTACCCTGTGCACTACTCTTTCTACACATTCAATGGTAAATAGTACAAGGATGACATTAATGTAGAAGACAAATCGCAAATGTTACCTCGAGTTCATTGGACGCCATACTCGCCGTTCCTGATCCCAGCGACTTGAAAACGTTGATTCATCGCTGAACACGACTTCTCCCCACTCTTCTGATCCCCATGTCTGCACAGAACGCGCAAACTGCAGTCGCATGGATCTTTGCCTGTCCGTGATGTGGGGCTTCTGGGCCGCGACGCAGGTTGGCAAGCCCTGCTTCTGCCAACCTCCTACGGATAGTCCAGACGGACGCGTTGAGATTCAATGCATCTCTTATGCCTTTTGCTGATATATGGGGATCAGCTACTACGGCAGCGATAATTAGCCTGTCCACTTCGTCATCTGTGCATCTTGACCTTCCAGCACGGTCTCTGTCACTGATCCCCCCTGTTTGTCGGTACGCTTGGATGGCACGACTCACCGCATTTCTTGACCTTTGAAGGAGCCGGCAGATGACCCGCTGAGAAAAGCCTTGGATGCTTAACTCTACGATGCGTCTCCTTTCATCAGCTGGTACTCGTGGCGACATTTTTGAAGACGAATGTGGGGGGCCTTGAAACCCCCGATCTTATACTCTTTCGAGAATGGCACTGTCCAATAGCTGTCCAATAGCTGGGCTGTGCCGCGATATGCTGCCATTCAACATTTGCTGTACAAGATAATTTCTTATCGTCACCAAGCCCGAAAGACCACGAAACAAGGCAAAGAATTGACAAAAATGACAAAATGGCACTGCGCCTGCGTCGCAAGCACGCGTGAACCTTCTGAGTGCCCAATTTTTCTGACAGAGCTATAATAAAGAATCGCATTTCGACGCAGTGAGTAATGTGTA
Organism: Rhipicephalus appendiculatus; assembly: GCA_030522465.1. Lineage (NCBI taxonomy): Eukaryota > Metazoa > Arthropoda > Arachnida > Ixodida > Ixodidae > Rhipicephalus > Rhipicephalus appendiculatus. Next base: position 1,383 of record JALIZH010003873.1, on the reverse strand, counting down.
CAAAAGGAGCGGTGTGCCGCCGTGGGAGGTATTTGGTCGAACAGCTTAAGGAATTAACTTTTGTTTCCTTGTGGGGCCTCCAACATTTGAGCACTTCGAACTGAAATGTGTTCGCCTGTAATTCACTGCAGTATTTTACAAAACAACGTGACCAGAATACCAGAATACACGCTGATGCTCGAGCGACGGATGTTAATGGAGGCAGTCTCAATTCCCGACTACTTCGCGTTCGAGAATGTTCCGTGCATATGTCATGGGTAGAGTTCTATTGAAATACTGAAAGCGGTGACGCCCCTTTCAACCTTCGTGATTTTCTCTGGTTTCCGGAAAAAACATTCCCAGATACCCCCAAATATGAAAATACTCGAAAGTGAAAGCCTATGACATCTCTTGCACGTCTCAATCCGCATTAATTCACGCTTACTTGTCTTAATCTACTATAATGCATCCAATTAATGAGTTGACTTCAATCGGGGTTTATGGTTCGAGTAGTAGAAGACGACACATGAATATCTGAAATTCGAATCCTAGAAACTCTTGGGTCGAGGCTCGACTCCTACCAATAATAAGTGCGGGCTCTCGACGTGACAGAACCACGATAGAGAGAGAGAAATAAATTTTATTATATAGATATGACATAGAGCTCCACCAAAGTAACGTCTTGGGGAATGTTTGCTCATTCGGGGGTTCTTTAACGTCCACTCAGTATACTAGTTTCAAGTATCTCTCCTCTATCGAAATACGGCATGCGCGACTAGACTTGAAGATGCGTCTTTCGGGTCAGCAGCCGAGCATCGAAACCATTGCACCACCGCAGCGGCCTTAATAAAGGATTTATCCTTAATAAACCGAGTTTGTTTTCACCTTTCTTCCTCGGCTCTTTTCTGCAGCTGTTGGACGTTTGGTGGTTTCATGCATGTTCATAGACACATGATATTTGGACCGAGTATTACCTACGTGCGTTAGTTCGGCGAATGAGAGCGCAAAAGGCAACACTGCTGGCTGAGCTTATTGATTGCCTAACTCGACATTCAAAATGTGATCACGCCGCGGATCGCCTAGGGAGTAACGTGCACTATGTGCAGCACGCCGAAACCCGCAAATGATGTGCTGTCGTCACATTAGCGCTCGGCTTTTTTCATTGTCTTCACAGCGACTACAGAAGTGACACCTTGCACCGTCCGCCACGTTTCGAGATGCGCGCTGTTGAAACGAGCGAAAGGACAGGCTGCCGGGTGATATGGGACGAGCATGCGCAGTACGCGCTCCCGGACAGAGCCGTGCAGCCGCCAGAAGGCGCAGCGACGCGCCTCGGCACGCGCTCCCGTGGTCTCTAAAATTATGCACTCGACTGTACTTCTAGAAGAGAGCACCAGTCAGCAG
>JALIZH010003872.1:0-30530 GCA_030522465.1 Rhipicephalus appendiculatus | reverse complement strand
CGCGGGATGGAATCCCGGCCGCATTTTCAATGGAGGCGAAAATGCTGCAGGCCCATGTGCTTAGATTTAGGTGCACATTAAAGAACCCCCAGGTGGTCGAAATTTCTGGAGCCCTCCACTACACCGTCTCTCATAATCGTATCGTGGTTTGGGGGCGTTAAACCCCAACAATTACATATTATGCTTTTTGGCAATTTCAGTGCCTCATTTGCAGCTGCCTTATTTGAAGACAAATAATCTCTTGTAAACGACATGCCCACCCCTGAAAAATATTGTGCTTGGGGCAAGCTTTAAACAATAAGCATTCTGTGGATCAGTATCTCTCTCTCTCTCTCTGTTGTACCTGTGTGGTTTTGGAAATTGACATTTTCACAGGTTTGCACGTGTACAAGTTGTAACCTCATTAGTGCGCTGCACTCCTGTGCATGTTACTCATCCATCTAGAAATCAGAGCAGTGCAAGATACACAGCACCAACAAAAAAGGACACAGACGACAGCGGCTGACTCGCAGCTGTCTTTGTACGTCAAAACTGGGCAGCATAAACTTGTGCACTCAGTAACAAAAGATAGAACAATAAGATGATAAAATAATGAATCTATAGCATCCCCAGTGCCTACCTTGCACACACCAAATGTGTGAATAGCATTCATTGTTCGATAAAGTGATCGCAGGTTTGCCAACGCACATGCTGCCTAGCATAGCCATTTCTGAAGCCTCCAGGATTTCTCATGTAAACTGCGCAATTATACATCGCACGAATAAACCTCGTTGAGAGTCTGTGCTGTTTTCCGTGTCTTTCTGTTGCTGGTGCTCTGCCTTTTGCACTGTTTTGATTTCTCGTATGCTGTATCAACTCGCCTAAGCATCCACCTTGGCTACTTATCCTAACCCCCATCTCTTTCACATTTGCATATTTATATTGTTCAAATTCCATATTCAGTCTTCAGATCTAAGCTTAGTCATCACTTTCTGTCGAACTTTAACACCGTTTGGCAAAGAGCATCCATACAGAAGTATTGAGATGTGTAAAGGGCAAGTTACCGAATAAACGCTGCCTCTAAGAGCGAAGAAAAACTCGTGGGCTTTGTACGTGTGTCCTTATTACTGAAGGTGGAATTAATTTAAGGGCAGTTGTCCCTCTTTGGAATAACATTTTAAAACAAAGCTTGCTACAAAAATATGCCCTGTGCAGATGACAGCAATGTAGAAAGTACAGTTGGCAGTGTGCATGTGGCAGTGATTGCAATTCACTTCCACTTACTGAAACTGGAGTAATAATAATAAAAACAAGAGCTATTTTGTATGCGCAGGAGGAGACTGTTGGTGAATTTATTTATTCAATATACCTTACACACCCATTATGGCATGGGGTAAGGGACACGTTGGAAAATATTACATGGTTAGACAGCTTAGAGTTGTACAGATAATAAGAAAAAATTGGTAAGAAATATACAATGAAAAAACAACTTCAAACATGCTTGCTAAAATAAAAAGCTACAGAAAAGGATATGTGAATTCGAAGAAAGCATACTTTTATACAAGCCATAAAAAAAATGTAAAACTAAAAATATTGTTAAATATTATATAATAACGAATGAAGTGTGCGAAAGTATTCACATGCTGTAAAATCAATGTATTATAGTGAAAAGGTAAGGAAGTATTGTAAGTGCGGATTAGTTGCATGAAGACATGAAAAGAAGCAAATAAATGGAAACCGTAAATTAAAGGAGTACTCACTTAAATTGCACTTAAAGGAGTCGAAGGCGCGGTAACATGTGGGATAGAATTGTTTTGACATGTACGCATCATGTACAAAATATTAACGGCTAATATAGCCTAGGACATATTTAAAATCAAGTTTAAAGTGTGCGTCACACAGCTGCTCACGAAATGCCTGACCTCACGACATCGACTCCAACTTGGTTTTATTGCAAACAACGAACAACCACCTGCATCACAATTGCATGTTGGCTGCTATGATCCTTGCGAGTGTGATCTCCTAGGAGACCTTTTCAATGAAAAGATGGGGCATTTCCTTTATGGGCTAGCACGGGAGCACAGAGCCCGATGTCCTTGCCTCGGCAGCGCATGTTTGGCACGTCACGCATGTTTACAACATGGAAGAGGGGATTATAGCAGCACCCAGGGGAGTCTTTTTTGAAAAGAGTTGTCAATGCGATGGTCATGTGAGTGCGGTTTCGTGTGCTCACGCGGCCAGCTCTGTTCGCATGAAAACAATTCTGCGTCCCACGTCGCTCGGCACTCTTTGAAAGCGGAACTGTGACTGGGTGCTATAAAATTCTCTAAATAATTAGTTTTCGCATGCTGGCATAAACAAGATTTACAGCATGATAAGTAGGCAGCTTATTGCAACAGCCAGAACAAGATCTCATATCTTTGTGTCAGTGCTCCTTTAAAGGGGCCCTGCAACACTCTTTGAGCATGGTCAGAAAACGGTGCCAATCGGTAGTCAACGCTCCCGAGAACACGCGAGCGAAATATTATAGTGCAGCACGCGGCCTGGAATTCACGATAAATTCTCAGTCAGCTCTATTCTCTCGAAAAATGACATTACAAGCTCAAAAATCACTAGTCACAGCCATTGTATCAGCCATTGGCTGATTTGAGCATGGCGTGCTCGGTCGTTCCTGGGGCTGCCGAGAGAGGCCACAACTTGTCCACGCATGCGCGCGCACGGTGCGCTGGAAAGCTGTGTATTCGAAGAAAAAATAGAGACAAAGTGTTCAAGGTCATGAGGTTCGCGTGAGGTATTTTCTTTCCCCGTGCCATCCCTCCCTGCTTAGCTTCCAGTGCTTTCGTCGGGACGAGAGAAGAGAGAATGCAATTGCAGCGTACGACAAATCTTTGTAACTCTACTCGTACTGGATGGATTCTAAAAGTTTTACAGCGAAAGCTGTTATGAGATCACAACAAGGGTCGTTTCTGCGCCGTAGTTGTCCGCCGCCGCCGCCGCCGCCGCCGGTGTCCGTAACCAATATCGCAAGAAATAAGAAAAAAACTAAATAAATAAAAATACACCTATGACAGAACGGGAACCAAACCTGGGTCCTCTGCGTGGCAGCCCAGCACTCTACCACTGAGCTACCCCGCTGCTTGAAACTGCGGTGCAAACTGACCCTATGCAGGCTTCATGTCGGGTAAGGAATCGTGTTAATGTGTGTTGTAAAGCGTTTTAGAGCTCTAAAGTAAGAACCAGGCGTCACACAATACGAATTGCGTAACGAGTGGGTCGTTCAATGCTCCAACCCATTACAAAAGCCTGGGGCATAATTCTTCGTCGTCGTCAGCCACAGCATCAACAAAGTGCACATAATGCGCCACAAGAGTGTAGCAGGTACCGCGCTTTTTACGCAGAATGACGAATAATGGCAGACGCTTCCCCACAGCACAAAAATTATGATGATTTATGGCATAGTGGGTACCATGCAAGTGGGCTTGTAGTAGTTGCCCCAAGAGTGTTTAAAAAGGTTCAGAAAGGCCGCTCTCCCAGCTTTCGCTGTGACTGTGCTGCGCGTTCCGCGCAGGCCTGGCGTTTTTTTACGGCGGTGTATTCGTGAGGCAATGAGCTCCTTTAGTGAATCGATTCCATGGCTACTTGGAAAAGTGTTGCGGGGCCCCATTAAGGAAGTGAGTGCTAAGATAATGTTGAAATTATTATTCATCGTGATCAACCAACCATTCTTGAAGGCGAGCATTCCGACCAGATAGAATGCCTTTCCTTGTATTCCTACATTATTATCCAAGCAAGTGCTTGGAAACATATAACTTAAAGAACTACATATTACCAGGCTTGCAGCTTTGTCAATGTTATTTTTAATGTATATACCACTGATCTGCAGCTAACTTAGCAAATCTTTTTTCAATCTCAGCTGTTGCATAAACCTGCTCTGGGCCCAAGACAATTACTTGTGTGACAAAGAACTACTTTCAGGGGACATTCAGAAAGCAATGAGTAATCAAAAGGTGACAGCATTTTCCATCCGTGCCTATTGTGACGTTGAATGCGCAAGGCTAAGAAGCTGTCTCTTAGTGACTTTCTCATGACCCAAGCACCAGCACTTCGGAGTGATGAAATTCACAGACAAGAAAGTGAAAGCCCAATTATTGGACATGTGCAAATATTTGAGCACTTTGAACAAATGTTTCAGTATTTGAATTTGTTTCGAAATCAATTTAAATGATTCTGAATTTCGAAGGATGAATGAATGGACATATCTGAACCGCATGTAACCCCTTGTAAAGGTGGTTTCACTGCAGTGGAGAGATGTGATGCCGTGAATACACCTATTTAGGGAAATCACCTTGCCACGAAGCCCCCACTCCAAGGTTAAATGAACATATTACCCTCACGTCGATTCATTATTTTTTAAGTTTAAAAGCTTGTTATACTGCTCATATGCTGTAAATATAGTAAATTTTGAAACGTAATGCATGTTACAGGTTATCACTTGCATTCTACCAAAAGTAAAATCCTGCTGCTATTCAAAGTTGCATCCACTTCCCCTTGAACCAAAAAAAAAATTACATTAGCACATCCCTTGGTTCAATTAAAAAAGAAATTGTTGTGCAGGTTATTTGGGTCATGACAAATATGCTCATTTTTCTTTATAATATGTGATGCATATTATTCGAATTCGACTTGAAATTATTTGACCAAATCACTATTAGTTTCAAATTCGCTTCGAACTTAAAATTTACTGTATGCACATGCCTACCATTTATTAATTTCCTTCACTTTCTTTCCATCACCCCTCCAATGGTACATAGCTTTGATGGCGTGGGAACTACTGGGCAACGCTACCAGTCGTCTTTTGCCATTTTCATTCATGCTCTGCCTTAACTATTACTAAGCAGCGCCACACTTTTATATCCACCACCACTGATCCCTGGTTTGTCACTCTCACCTGTTGCGCTCCTGAAATTTTTGTTGCCTACAAATTTTCCACGTCTCTGTTTTTCTGTTCCACTGCTCTTGGCTACTATCGTCTCTACGCAGTGGTAGTTGATGACAGATGATGTCTTGGAGCTACAACTTTGAAGTAATGTAAATGTTGCTTGATGCCATAGTTGTGCACAACTTTGAAAGGCAGTGGTGTTTCTTCCCGCAGACGAATATGACCCTGCACCAATGGGTGCACACTCTGGACTAATGTCATGAGTCAGGCAACCAGTGCCTCTGACGTCTGGTTACCGAGAATGACTAATTCTTTAGCCGTGGAGGCAATTGCACTTCATTCCTCTAGGCCTCCAGCCTTGTTAAAAGGGTCATGAACCACCTTTCAGGCTTGGTGAAAGACACATCCCGAGGAAAGCGAAGCAGGCAGGGCTATGAAGAGCTCACCTAAATCTTCTAGTCATGTGCGGCAAGGAGAGTTGGAAGTGGAACGCGAAGTTGCTATGTTCTTAGGCGCCCTCTCTTCATATGGAGGCCCGTGCTCACTCTCTGTGGAGCTTCCGGCGCCTGCTCTTTGGCGTCACACAACAGATGGCATGCTATCATCATCATCATCAGATAGCATGGGTTAGCTGCGAGTGTTTCGTCACTGTTAAGGTAATAATACGAGGAATTTTGTGCAGCCCACAACGTAAAACCACTTGCCACCCATTGCATGCACGCCCACAAGGAACTGAAAGTTGCGCGCCCAACAAATGAAGCGCTGGTCAAACACACACGATTATTGCCCTGTGGACAGCAGAGGCAGCAGTGGCACCTCGGTTTCGTCACTTCCGTCACTTTGCCCTAAATATAACATCACACGCACAATGTTGCCAAGAATTGTTGGACGCCAGGTGGGAGAGTTGGGGCTGTCAATAAAATTCACTTGTAAAGAATCTGCACATCTCTCCAACCTGTAATTTGGCATTGTTGGGACGCGTGTACGCGCGGGAGAAGAAGACACGACCGCGCGGCGTGGATCCCAAACATCGACTGGTTTTATTCAGGTTCTCTGCAGGTTCCGGAGAGCAGCGGAGGGTGGCGCTGCCTGGCGGCTTGGCTTGGCTGCCGCCACAGCACTCCCCCCTAGTGAGTTGCCGAACGGAGTTAAAGGTCCAGGCGAGTGGGTGCTCTTGATAGCCGCCCGCTGTGCGTCAGCCGGGAGGGCACCTCGTGGACTTGGGCTGGCATTGAAGCTGGGGGGTCCTGGCGATGATTCCCTTAGTGGAGGCAACACGGCGTCGTCACGGTCCATGTGTGCTGGCTTGATGCGGTCCAACGACACGACCTCCTCACGGCCGCTTCTCTTGATTGTGAATTGTTTGTTGCCACGGCGGAGGACTTGAAACGGCCCATCATAGGGTGGCTGAAGAGGTCGCCGAACCGCGTCATGTCGTACAAACACATATGGGCACGATGTGAGCTGTGGGTCGACGTGCACCACACGCGACCCTGGGGGCCGTGGAGGTACCGCGCGCAGTTTGCGCATGACGTTGCGTAGGCGAAGTGCATAGTCGCTGCAAGCTATGGATGCCTCCTCTGAGCCGCGCGCAAGAGCTCTCCCGGCAGCCTGAGTGTCGTGCCGTAGACCAGCTCAGCGGCGCTGCAGCCAATGTCCTCTTTCAAGGTGGACCTTATACCCAAAAGAACGAGTGGGAGGGCCTCCACCCAGTTGTGTTCCTCGGTTGCCGTGAGCGCAGCCTTCAGCTGGCGGTGAAAGCGCTCCACCATGCCGTTGCTCATGGGGTGGTACGCTGTCGTGCGTATGCGTGAGGTGCCCATGAGCTGACTGGATGGCAGTGAAAAGGGCTGATTCGAATTGTCGGCCGCGGTCTGTTGTTATCGTGGAGGGCACACCGAAACGGGCTACCCAGTGGTACAGGAAAGCACTCGCAACCGTCTCGGCAGTGATGTCCGCGATAGGAATGGCCTCCGCCCAGCGGGTGAACCTGTCGACACAGGTCAGCAGGTAAGCCTTTCCGTGGCAGGGTGGCAGTGGGGCTGACGATGTCCAGGTGGACATGATCAAAGCGAGAACTCCGGAGTGGGGAGTGTTCCCAGTGCTGTCGAGGTATGGCGTTGTATCTTAGAGCGCTGCCACATTCGCGTGCCCAGCGTCGGACGTCCCGATTTACGCCCGGCCAGACAAATCTTGCCGTCACCAGTCTTTGGGTGGCTCTAATCCCCGGATGAGACAGTCTGTGCAAGGACTCGAACACATGGGCGACGGGAGGCTCGCGGGGCACGAACGGGCGAGTTCCTACTGACGCTTGTGTCACAGCAAACCTTGTCCTCGGATCCGGGAACTGGGATCCACTCAAGATTCAGGGCAGTGGTCGCGGTCAACAGGTGTTTCAGTTCATCATCTTCACGTCAGAGCGGCTGCCAAAGCGGGAAGATCAACCTGTAGTGTGGGCATGATGGCGTTTCACAGGATTCCGTGAGAGAGGGCGTCCGCTACCTCGTTGTCGCCGCCTTTGACGTGGCGGATATCAGTCGTGAACTCTGATATATAGGACATTTCTGGCGCCGTTCACGTGCTGTGTGCGTTCCACCGTCGGAGCTTAGCGAGCGCAATGCATAAGTAAGCGGCTTGTGGTCGGTGAGGACGAAACTCTACACCTTCCAGGAAATGGCTTAAAATGTCGTAGTATGGCAGCGTACACGGCCAGCAGTTCTCTCCCGAAGGTGCTGTAGCGGCGCCTCGGTAGGTGTTAGCTTCCTCGAAAAGAAGGAAATCGGGCGCCAGATTCCCCAACGAGCTTGCTGTAATACAGCCCCGACGGGGCTGTATCGGAGGTGATCCACCATTACGCTCTGCGGGACACCGGACCTGGGGGTATTCAAGCAGTGCGGCGCTTTGCCAAAGCGTCCTTTGACCTCGCAGAAGGCCTTCTTTTGCTTCTTGGAGACCAGGGAGAGGTGTCTGAGCCATTCCGTGGAAGTGGCCAGCAGGTCGTGGAGAGGTTGTTGAAGGATCTGGGCGCAGCGGGAATGAAACGGGGCGGTAGAAGTTTACCAAACCCTCCAGAAATTCCCGAAGCTGGCGCTTGGCGGTCCGGGCTGCGGAAATCCTTGCACGGCTTCAACCTTGTTGGGTTGGAGGAAGAACTCCCTGGAGGCGGGGTGAGAGATGACGTGTCCAAGAAACGGAGAGCTGTCGCACACCAAGCTTCCGCATTTGGCCATGTTCACGACCTCACGCCATGGCTCCACTAAGCGCTGGAAGACGATGCGCAGATGATTCTACGTGCTCTTCCGGGAGTGCTGCCTGGCGATTAGCAAGTCGGTCCAAGATAGGGCGTGGCAGAAGGCTGAGGCCGCGTATAAAGCACCGTCCATGAACCGCTGGAATGTCTGACCCGCTGCTGGAGTCCGAATGGCATTCGGATGGAATTCTGAAGTCCGAAAGGCGTTGCAAGGATGGCGGTCTTCGGGACGTCCTCCGGGGCAACGGGAATCTGATGGTATGCCCGCTATCCAGGTCGATCTTCGAGAAGATAGTGGCACCGTGAAGCCTCGGCTTTCGTGACATCGTGTATGCGGTACCGGGTATCTGTCTGGAGTCGTTACCTGGTTCAGCGCCCCTATAGTCCCCGCATGGTCGCCAGTCTCCCGGCGTTGACTTTGGCACCATATGAAGTGGAGATGCCCAGGCGCTCGACGAGGGTCTGATGATCCCTAGCTCCATCATGTGTTCAAATTCCTGTCGTGCGACCTTCAACTTCTCTGGAGGCAAACGGCGAGGCCGCCGCGTGCACGGGTAGGGCCGCTGGTGGCGATGTAATGGCATACCCGTGGCTTCCATCCGGCGCTGGCTGGCGGTTGCCTCGTCAACTCCCGGGAAAAATCCTGCAGAATGCGGAAAAGGAAACGTTTCCAACCGGACGGCCCTGAGCAGAGTGGGGCTCAGCGGAGGGTGGTGCGAGGGATTGCTCTTGCACAGTTGCCTGCGACACGGATCGTGAAGGCGCGCGGTGTTGCGCACGCCGACGAGAAGGCCGAAATGCCGAAGAAAGTCCGCACCCAAGATGGCGAACTTCACTGCTGCCTACGCATGAAAATCCACCGGAACGTTCTGTTCAAGCCTAAATCGAGTGGCAGCGAGCGATGTCCGTAGGGTGGCGATGGCTTGTGCTTGTTGTAATCCGCCTGGAAGGGGGACGCACTAGGGACACGACGATCGGTGGACCCAACCGTAACACGCCAATTTCAGCGCCGGTGTCCACGTAGGAATCGAAGGCCACTGTCGGCCGGTCGGTGAGGAAAAACACTGATGGACTGACTGCTCGGGGGCCTCTGTGACACTGGTCGTCCTCAGTGCCGGCTGCGTTCCCGTTTCCCGCATAGTCGCAAGGAGGAATGCATTTGCGAGCAGCATTGTAGCTTCCTGTGATACCAGCAGATTCTCTGATGCGCTGTTAGCGCTGGCGCTCCGGGAGTGCTTGCGGGCCTGCATCGCTGCGACGGTATCGGGCGAGGCGGGATATCTGCTCCCGGATGTCGTGCAGCGTGGTCGTGGGCGCGCCGCCGGCGATGTCTGGCTGTAGCGCCGCGACGGACGGCGGAGGCGACCGGGCCAGCACCGAGTCCGCGAGCTCGGCGAGTTGAGACAGGCGTTTGTCGGCAGCCGAGGCGAGGACCATACGCACGTTGATCGGAAGTCGCTGTAGGAACAGCTCGCGAAGCAGTCCCTGCCTGTCGGCATCGGTGGTGGCTGGCGCCGGCCGTGTGCAACAGCTGCCTCATGTGGCGCAACAATTGGCTGGGCGTCTCCGGTCCCCGAGAGGTCGGTGCTTGTGCAGTAGCTGCTGCAGTCGCTGAGGCCCTCCGACGGCGTGAGGCGACTGATGAGCAGTTGTTTCAGCGTTGTGTACGCGTTCTCTGCAGGTGGAGCTTCTACTCAGCAGATTCAGTATTTCGCTCGCTATTGCCGGTGGGAGGCCAGCGACCACGTGGTGGTACTTTGTTTGCTCAGCGGGCAATACGACGAGCGGTGAATTGGGGACTCCACCCTGCAGGAACCACAGCTGCGGGTCCGCTGTCCAAAACGGCGGGAGCCTGATGTCGACGGCGGAGATGGCCGGTGCGTCAGAGGGAGTCTCCATGGCGTCGATCGCTGGAAAAGGCGGTAAGCCTCGTCCGGGTCACCACTGCTGGGACGCGTGTACGCGGGAGAAGAAGACACGACCGCGCGGCGTGGATCCCAAACATCGACTGGTTTTTTATTCAGGTTCTCTGCAGGTTCCGGAGAGCAGCGGGAGTGTGGCGCTGCCTGGGCGGCTTGGCTTGGCTTGGCTTGGGCTTGGCTGCCGCCACAGCATAAATGACGGAAACACTAGTGGGGAACTACCCAGCGAATTTTATTGAGATCCATTGACCTCGTGAAATCACTGGTGTTGGCCTTAAGTTGTCAGGAATGATTCAGGTTAGAAAGGTTTGGTCTCAATCCTGGGACTATCGTTGGGTACCCAGGGGGTTGTAACAGCAGCAACATTGTTTTGGTAACTATAAGGGCGCAGGTTCTATTCCTAGCCACATTTTGATTGGAGTGACATGCAAAAACACTCTTGTACTTTAGATCTAAGTGCCCCATCAGAACCTCAGGTTGTCGATACTAAACCGGGAGTACTCCCCTACGGTGTGCCTCAAGAATCATGTGATGTCTTGTCTTGGGTGCATAAAAAAAAAAAGAAATTGAATTTCAGATATTGGTGTTCCTCTCGTATGAACATATTAGTGCAACTACAAACTTCTCGTGACTGTTTATGGCTGCCAGGTTAATGGCAAATTGTTCTTTACAATTGCATTGCCTTGTCTCTCAAGTCTAACTGTGTACTTGTGTTTGCACTTTGTATGGTGACCATACTTTTGATTTCGGTGCATGAATAATTTTTCTTGTGACAGGTTTCTGCTGTTGCCAGCATTTCTTGGCTCCTCTAACGCAGAAGAGAGTTGCGGCGGACTGAGTGAAATCCTGCGATTATCGGAGGTACGTTTCAGTTAAAGTGTAGTGCTCTTGTTGAGTGTGCTCTGAGCGCTTTTCTGAAAGGCAACCCGCTCTGTCAGTAGTTTCCTGTGTAAAACTTTTTATTTTTTATTTATTTGGGTGCGTCATCTTGCGGTGTACTACAAGTAATTTCATGTATTTTGCTTTGCAGCTGTTAATCGCTTCATACCTGTAGTTCCTTGTAAAGGGACACCAAATGAAACAGTGGATTAGTTTACATTGATAAATTGTGCTCCGAGAACTCGTCATTAATTTTACCATCATAGTTACATTAACAGAGGAGAAAATTAAGGTCAGAGTAACATTTTTAAATTTCGCACCGAGATCTCTGTTCGTGGTGTCACAGATTTCAAAGTGTATTTTTCGTATTTTAGTGACATTGGCTCAGTGAAATTTCTTGAAACTTGGTATGTGAAGTCTATGGCCCCATCAGGGGGCAACGTGTTCACTTTTACCTATGAGGAAAAGCATTGGACCTAGTAGACACAGTCAAAATCGATGACGTTATGGTATTTGGTGCAGGAGTTTTATGGTGGTGTTGCCACCTGCATTTTCTTTTTTGTGCGCTTTTCTCGTTTACCAAGCGTCTTCACGTGACAGGCTTGGTGATTTTTGGGAATTGGGAAAGAGTGGGATTTTCTTGTATGAGAAAAATCGTTGTTCGCTTTAGTGTCCCTTTAACGTTCATTAGTAACCATCGTGGGAACCCCATTCTGCTTTGCCAGCAGTTTGTGAAGAAATGAAGATAGATGTAAAGGAAAAACAAACTGGCCCTGATTATCCATCATTTGCCCTCTTGAAGTAGAAAATGTGTGATGCCCTACGAGGATTTGAGTTGTAATCCGATGACCTGGCAGTCAAAAGATGGTAGTCTCCATCGATGCTGTAAGAAACACTCTTTTGGCATGCTTGACCATGTGCTGTGACGTATCATCCATGAGTCGAGGTGAAAGAATTTTAATGTAGTGATACAATGAATGCAGGATAAGAAAAAGAGAGACAAAAAAGATTCACCACCCAAACACTCTGTACGGATGATTAACCAATGAAGCTGAAACGTGTGGCCCCTTGTTTAGCACTGGTTTAATCTCGGCAGTTCGTTTAAGTCTCCCTCAAGTATTGGTTTTGTCTGTCCAGAAACCTTAATTGGTCTTTACGGCCAGAGTGTTCCCGTCTGCATTTTTAGTGGACAGTGGTGAGTAGTGGGATTTGGCAATTTCTGTTGCATATATGTGCTAGGAGTTCTTGTACACATGGGATGGAAGAATTTTGGTTTTGTCTAGCCGTATATAGTAGCTTTGCTGTAAAGAAAAAACAAATACTGCAGAAGTCGGCAGTTCCTTTGGCTCTGTGCGCGTGTACTGGGACCATAGCCTCGGCACACTCACTCATGAGTGCACTCAACTCACACTCACTCACACTCATTTGAACGTGGTGAGTTGAGTATGAGTGAGTACTCATGAGTGTGAGTGGACGTGAGTGTGAACGTGAGTTAGTGCGAAGGCTGAAAAAATTGTGGTGAGTGAGTTTGAGTGAGTACTCCCTTAAAGTGCCGACCTATCAGCTCGGCACACTCACTCATGAGCACTCAACTCACACTCACTCACACTGATTTGAACGTGGTGAGTTGAGTATGAATGAGTACTCATGAGTGTGAGTGGACGTGAGTGTGAACGTGAGTGAGTACTCATGAGTGTGAGTGGAGGTGAGTGTGAACATGAGTGAGTACTCATGAGTGTGAGTGGACGTGAGTGTGAACGTGAGTGAGTGCGAAGGCTGAAAAAATTGTGGTGAGTGAGTTTGAGTGAGTACTCCCCTTAAAGTGCCGACCTATGACTGGGACAGCTGGACTTTTCAATATAAGAACTTGTTCCTGTGCTAGCTGGTGCCTATGCTTCCTAAACGTGTAGTTGCTGGTGAAAAGCCTAAAAAAAAAAAAAAAAGGAAGACACAGAGGATTGCCAAATACCAACTACTGTCCCTTCAAGACCTCCCCCACCCCTTTTCTTTTTCAGATTTCAAGCGTTGTGGCAGAAACCACATGTTAAGCAAGCACTTTCTACCACGCACTTGATTCAAGTTATTGTTTGTTCTGTTTTCTCAGTGAATATAGTTCGTACCTAATGTATTTTTGTCACTGATGATCCATATGAAATACAGAGAAAAAATTCGTTGTAGTTTGTGCATGAATTTAGGTGCACGAGTTAACCTTGCGGCATTGCTTCACATTAACGCTAGGGAGGCGGCTTCATGGCAATACATGGAAATCTTTCTTTTCTTTCAATTCAATTTTTCTGCGGTTTGTAGTTGAAGGTTTGGGTCAGATGTGAGAAAATACAGTACTCTGTGTGATTTACCAAGTTAAACATTGGTTTTTGCTACAAGTGCACTACAAAAATGTGGGTACTCTAGCCGCTAATTTTTTAATTTCCTCATTGTCAGCTGCCTTTCTCTTTGTTCATACTACGAAACTTTCCTCATTGAAGTTCCTCATTACCGTCATTGGGAAACTTAAAAAATTTTCTTCCTTAAAACAAAAAAAATGTAATCATAAAGCTTGCCAGATAAGAACTATTCATTTGCTTTCGATTGAGTTATAAAGGTGATCTTTAATAGGTGCACCACATGGAGTGAAATTTCATCTCACTGTGAACCAAAATGATTTTTCTCAATTTCGCGAGTTTTTTCTCATAAAATTTAGAAGCTTCAGTGGTCTGAAGTTATTTTTATTGCAAAATATACCTTTCGTAGAGTAAGTACTGATTACTCAGACATTCATACATATTGCAATATTGCAAGAGAAAAAATACAAATATGGAAGATTTTGGCAAGGTTTCGGGAGGTGGATATGACGCAAATATTGAGCTTTGAACACCTTACACAAATGCATTTGCTTAATATGCAAACCAAATTCGGTATTGAAACGAGAAATGATACTCTCAGAATAAACTTTCTGACAAGCATCTCTCGGTTGACATCCTGCAAAATTCGGAAGGCTCCCACATGGCCAAAAATTTTTTTCTCCCCAAAATATTCTAGCAATTCACTGTTTTTATTGCAATAAATCTGCATAATTTTTTCAAGTACCTTTGAGATGGTCGGCAGAATGGCTGGGTCGTTTGGCGTGTAACGACCCTGTTGAAACTGATTTGAAGGTCACGCCAGTCTTATACAAATGTTGCTTGTCTCTCTGTGCGACACGGATGTCAGAACAAGGCTTCATTTGAGATGCTCATTCGTTAGGATAGCTTTTGCAGGAAAATTAGGTACTCGCAAGTTCAGGTGTAGAGGACATGGCTGATCTTTCATATAACACGGATATTAACTAAATATTCAACATATTGAACTAAGTTAATTAGTACTTCTTGCAAGTGATAATGTTCTTTACTGAGTAACATCGTATACGAAGCTTTTCATGACTGATTTCGACAATTCTTAACTTGGCATTGACGTGTATTACGCTGCCGCTTTTGTGACAGGTTTACTACCGTGACTTCCTAAGGCGATGTCGGAATTACGGAGTCACCAGCTTTGAATTGCCAGAAGCAAAGGACGACGATTCTCCCGAGGAGAAGCCGGCCGCGAGTCCCAAGAAGTCTGAAACAGAAAGCCTTCTCGATGCTTGCAGGTTTGTTCTTGTTTATTCTTGTTTACGTTTATATCTGCTTTTTTTGTTTTTTTGGTCCGAGAGATCTTATGTGGTCAAAACTTTGAGTGCTAGTCCATGAGTCCTGAGCATGTACTGCTGTAGTTGCTAATTCTTTTTTACTAATTGCTTCTTTTTTTCTTGCCTTTTTGGTGGTGCTTCATATCAATGACTGTATTAATTACTTATCAGATTATTATCAGGTGATAAATCTATAGTGTATGTTTATACATAAGAGAGGGTGTATTTTTATTTCTGTTTTTCTTCAGCCTCTTCTCCAAACAACAGTGCATTTTCATGTAAATGCACTGTTGTTTGGAGAACGGTGCGTTTTCAAGTAAATGCACTGTAAGGCTCTTACTAGCTGCGTTTATTTGTAGAAGCCTTCATTTGATACCTTGAAGAAAGCTCATCAGAAGAATTTAACTTACGAGTAAATAGTATTGTTTGATCACTAGCAAAGAAATTAGTGCCACATTGTTTTTGGCATTGCCTGAGCCAAAAAGAAAAGTAGTATGCTTATTCTTGTGGCAAATAGGGAATTCACAAATGTGCAACTTGTATTCTCAATAGCCTCGTGAAATAGAAAGGGTTCACGATTGGCAACCAACCACTGGAGTGTGTACAAGAATATGTATAGGGGGGGATGGAATGAGGCGCAAACTGCACATCGCGCTGTTTTGATCACGCTCAGACCTTAGTGGCTATAAAAAGATGAGAGATGGGTATTCATTGCGTCATGGACGACCATAGTGGCTTTCTATCACCATCCAGGCTACAACCACTTGAAAATAAATGCGAAACAGCAAAGAAAGCAGATGCCGCATGTTCGCATTTCTTTCCATCCCCACTGTACATCTAGGTCAATTAATAACAGGTGAGCACTCATGAAAACGAAATTCACCAAAGAATAAGAATGGGCCGAAGCTTATACAACAGTTGTTCTGAAAATCACGTAAAGTGATCAACCAGAGTCCCTTATTGAAAAATGTACAATTGCTGCATACTGCTAGTTCTAACATATCGGGCTAAAACTTGGAAGATAACGAAGAAACTTGAGCAAGAGCTGCCATCGGCCATACCATGCTGAATGCGCCGGTTCTCGTCCAAGCAAGAGTTAAGAGCCACGCAGTGCATTATGGAACTAAAAATGGTAGGCATAACATAGAGAGATCAAGAGACAGCAGAATGGGTCAGACAACGAACGACTGTAGTTGATATTGTAGTTCGTGCCTCACTTAATAAAAAATAAAATTTCTTACGGAGAGGATTGCATGGAGTTTATAGCAGCAATCTAATCACTGTGTACCTATTTCCTTTTTGTAGAGTTGGTGGAAATGTTTAAATTGAGAAAGAGTTTAGTTCTTTTACATCACTGATTTTGTACACCATATGACTGCTAGGTCAGACAACAAACGGGTGTAGTCCATATGCCTCACTTAATAAAAAACGTTCGTATGGAGTGGTTTGCATTGAGTTCATAGTAGCAATCTAATCACTGTGTATACTTTTCCGTTTTGTTGTGTTGGTGGAAATTTGTATGTCGATAAAGTGTTTGGTTCTTTCATGTCATTTATTTCGTACACCATATGAATCCGAGGCAGAGATAGACTGCTCTTTTGTCCTTGAGGAATCGCAGCACTGTAGAAGAATAAATGCTTTGTGCTGTTTGACTTAATGTTAACAGTTGAAGTACGGCGCCTGAAAAACTCAGAAGCGAGGTATTTGTCGTTTTTGTGTGTCCTTTCCGGTATGACGCCAAAAAGCAACAACCTAACCACTGATTTATCAATCAGGTTTAGCTATTTAGTGATAGTACTTTGAGTATGCATTAACCTATTTGAGAATCGAATTTTTTCACCAGATGTGAACCCAAGGACGAATTTCTTTAATTGCAGATTTAAAATCTTCAGGGGGGACCTAGTTGGTAAAACAATTATTCTAACTCATTTATGATGACCATAAAGTGAGAAAAAAAAGATATTTTGCATAAGTACAGTAGATGCTATAAAGAAGAGACCGCTGACATGGTGGTCTTCCTTTTCCACCTTTAATGCCACATGATTGTCGGTGCACGGCGCACAACTTTCATTATCTGCCATTTTCAAAAGATGGATTGCTTATTCGCGGATAATTCAAATAAAAATGAGAAATTTACATTAGGAAAAGGAAGGTATTGGGATTGGAATAAATATGCTTCGCAGGTTGTAAAAAATGCACTAATCAGATTACTGCCACCGTTGTACCAGTTAAAATTGTTGTGCCGTGCACACTTTTGGGAAGTTGCTCTTTGGTCAGATTCCTGGTCTCAACTGGTTTGCAATTCCACATCTCCACAACAGGCATCCGATAAACCTGATTGCATTTTAGCATTTGGGCAGTATTCCCGATACAAGGAATTGCCGCTTGACTCGTTTGCAGCAGAGAAGCCAATGTTCACAGCCATATTGTCGTGACTGTTTACGTGACGGCACGCTAGAAAACTATGGCTGTGCATCCGTCAAAAAAAATTTTTAAAAAGTCAAGTGGCTTCATTATAGGACTTTATTGCCTCACGAATCGACTGCCGCAAAAATTTTGAGAATCCGTGAAGTACAAATGGAGCTACGGGGATTTTTCCATGCTATAAGTGCTTTCCCTCTCCTTTCGTACTAGTGAGCGCTCTGTAAGCTACGCAGGGGTGTATGACATGAAGGCAAGAAGCTACATCCTTTCAACAGCGCGTGTCACGACCTTGAGCACTTTCTTTTTTTTTTCTCTCTTGGAACGTGTGGCTTACTTTCAATGTGATTGCAAGCAACTGAGCGTGCACGAGGCGGCATCCCGGGGTGCACAAGACGGCGTCACTATGCAGCTTGCAATGCTCAAATGAACCAATGGGTGGGTTCTTTGTGTTTTTTTTTTTTGATGCTGTCATTTGGGTTTGTGACATCATTTGTCGAGAGAAGAGTGAGCGATTTCTAGCTGACTTTGAGAATTCATTATCAATTCCACACCGCATGCTGCGCTATAACGTTTGGCTCATGTGTTCTCGGGGGAGCCTCGACTGCCGATCGGCAGCATTTTCTGACCATGCTGAAAATATGTTGCAGGGCCCCTTTAAGAGCAGGTCCTTTGGGGCATCAACAAACGGCAGTAATGTTCTAAAAACTAATTCAGAAGCCCGAGTTGATGAAGCACAAAAAATTATATTCCTAATTCAGGCAGATTGCAAACATTTCACATACATACCCACTTGGCTGATTATGTCACAATAGCTCTCACATGGGTTTAACAGTGATTGGGAACAATAATAGAATAGCACTGTAAATACAAGCACATGGAGTAGACGTTCAAGAACACCAAATGTCCTTTCATATTGACCAGTGCTCGTTCATGGTCAGTCATCCACGTCGCAATCTTGAGGTACTTCTCAAAGCTGGTTCTTCCAGAAACACGAATGCACATTGGATTCTCGTTGATTTTAGCGCCATTTGGGGTTCCCTTTTCACAGTTGGGCTTGTCACATGACTCTTCTCGGCGCCTGTTTGTCTGTCTGAACAAATTCTTCTCTTTTTCAATGCCGTCCTTTCACCTCCACGTGCTTATATAGGCTTGTGCCTGGGTTCGAGATCTTTTTTATATGAGTTACCCATTCACAGTACAAGGGAAGCTTGGGAAAGTACAAAGCCCTTCAAGCATGTTTGGCTGGGGTTGGTTAATGTGCTACTGGCGGCCATTTTGGCATGCAGTTGCTTCATACGTCTATTTCTTGAATGTTTGTTTGAGGCGTACTGGCTGTTTCAACATAATTTTCTCAGTGTGCAGATGTGCGCTCTCGTGAGCGTGGCCATTGGTGGCGGCTTGTCCGTTGCTTGTCGCGCATGGTCCGTCGAAGTTGGCAGCTGGCGGTTGTATTTTGATGCTGGTTTTAGAAACCGGTGGTGTGCACTTGGTGTACTGGTTCGTTTGTTACGCTATGGACACTGCCCGACTACTGCTATAATCTATTATCTCTGACCAGGAAGCGAAAGGAGAAGATAGCCCTCCCGCTTCACGGAGCAGAAGGCCATGGAGGAGCGGCAACGGCAGCTCAAGGATCTCATCAGCAATGCCACGGTGGATGATGAGGTCGTGGTATGTGCCAGTGATAACTCTGCTTTCACCCACAGAAATAACACGCAGTTTTTGTTGGATTCTGATGCGGCAACTTAACTTGTGATTTACTGTCTAACCTCGATACAGGCCCAGCACCCAGCAATAATGAAATCCGGGGGGTACACAAAAAATTTTTCTTTTGTGAGAATTTCGTTCTCACGAAAGAGACAGTGCTGGCAGGAAATGCACTGAAAAACAAAAGTTCACTATGTTCTGTAACAATGTAAGAGGCCATTAATATGTATTAACAACCCTTCACATTGTGTTTCCTCTAATATTCATCTCTTTGCTTATGATTTTGTTGTATGTTATGAAATTAACAGCTATAGTGATACTACCACCGTGCAAAGTTTCTGTATGGCGTATTTAATTGGTGTAACATGTGGCTCATGAAGCTAAATCTTAAGAAGTGCAAAGCACTCTAACTTGGAATTGCTGCTACCTGTGTTATCTTATCAGCTACAAGACTCTAGGTTTTGCTTATTACTAGAGCTGTGCAAATAGCAAAACTTTGGGTGCGGCGAATGCGAGTAATAAAGTTTGAGTGTGAATCGAATCATTTTTGAATATTTCTCGAATATTTTTCGAATACTTCAAAGCATAGGTGTGCGCAAAAAGGGGGCAGCAGGGCAGCTGTCTCCCCGCCCCCACCCCTAATTATCTAGGAGGGGGGGTCGCAAAGTCTGCCCCGTAAGCTTACTCAGTTATGGCCGTGCAGGCTTTGGATGATAATGGCCGCCAAAGGCCCCTGGTGTGGCATTCCAAAAGCTTTACCTCCCATCTCTACTTCAGAAATGCCAGGGACAAAAGGTAGATCATTGTGAGAAGCACATCATCGCTTCATTTTCATTTTTTATCCATTGTGAAGCATGTTGTCCTTTGGATCCGAACGACAGGAGGAGGGGGGTGGGGGGCTTTGATGATACTTTGCCCCCCATGCCCTCCTTATGAGGAACCCTGCGACCGCCTGTGCTTCGAAGTGAAATTACTGAAAAAAGTTGCTGAGGCTTCATGAACATATTTTAAATTATGTTCTTAACAAACTTTAACAAATATTAGCTCCACAGTGGCACAGCCAGGTGCCACCGTTTTGGGCTCTTTGGAAAGGGCATTCCTCAATCTTCAAATTTTTCGCTTCAGCTTGGTCCTCCATTGAGAAGCATGCATACAGTAAACAAAAGTTTAAAGTTTGTTCCGAGGCATCCGATTAGCTGTGTCCTCCATGTTGCTCCAACACGCCTCACCACTGGTCGGACGCTCGCTCCGGGCAGCACCTCCTCTAGAGCATCGTCTGCTGCTTGTGAAGAAGGCATGGCGCTTCTTTCCCATGCTCCCGATGCACATCGACATGTGTGATCCCGCTCACATTAAGCAAGAAAATGAGTGCACATCCTTTCCACAATAGTCATGAAGTTAATGAAAAGTTATACATATATGGAGAGAATTTCAACTTATTGAAATTCATTATATTGATGTTTAACCTGTACGTCACTTGATTCTTAACTTTTGATAGAGGACAAGTTAATGTTATTAACCCTTTGATGCATGCTGTCCACTACAGTGGGCAAATTTTTGGAATTTTTGGAGCAGCTGTGGTGCCTCTTGGACGCACATGCGCATATTGGTAACTAAAGTGGACCAAAAAGAGTTTCATTAGCCGCATTAAATGGCGCCACGGTCCCGCCCTTTTTCCTGAACTCTTGTTCAAGATGGCAGACTCCTACTTTGGCGGATAAGTCAAGTTCTTCATGTTTTTTTCTTATGACACAGATGAAATCGCGATTTGGTATGTTTTATTGAATGCATGCCATAGAAGAAGCATTCGTAGACAAGAGCTGTAAATATTGCGGCTTAGCGAAGTGAAGATAATTTTTTCGAACAAGTTTTGAAATATGTCCACTGTAGTGGACACCATGCATGGCGGGAACGCAGCTGTGGTGCTTCCGAGATGTGCATATTCATATTGGTAACTAAAGTGGACAAAAGGGTTTTCATTCACCTTGCTAGATCGCGCCACTGTCGCATGCTTTTTCCTGCACTTTTGTTCAGTTGGCTTTTTGTTTCTTATAAAACAGATAAAATCGTGATTTGGTATGTTTTATTGAATGCACGCGATAGAAGAAGCACTCGTTGTCACGAGCTGTAAATATTGCAGCTTAGCGAAGTCAAGATAATTTTTCAAAATAATTGAACCCCCTCAGCACCCCCGCCCCCCGCAACCCCCCTTAGCCCCCCCCTCCACTTGAAAAAAAATTCTTGTTACTCTTCTGGGGGTACTGCAGTTAATTTTTTGTGTTCATTTGTTCGAGCAAGACAGCTCGACGGCTGAAAAAAAACTTTTGCAACTTTCACTAATTGAACCTCTTGTGCATGTTGTTCACTGTAGTGGACATTCTGTATCTTATTAAATAAAGGTTTGACTTCAACAAGATTTTTTTTCTCTGCTTTTTCTGAATGCAAAATAACAGAAAACCAAAAGTAAGCACTGTTTAGATGCGTAGGTTTTGGCCATGCAACAAAGGGTTAATAATTTGTGAGGTTTTACATGCCATTTGATTGAATTGCTTAAACTCGTGGGTTGACATTCTTGTTTCTTTGTCTCTCTTGTTTTTTTTTTCAGAGGGGAATACTACACCGTGCTACTTAAGTATTGGGTGAACAATGCAATCGAGGAACTTCGCAGCATTGAAGGTTTGTGGAACCACAATTTGAATTGCCCAGTGGTCTTAGATTGTCAATTTCAAGGTCACTACGAAATTGTAAGGTTTTGCATGACTATATCAAGCTTTCTGCATAATCTTTGGCAACTTGCCTGTCTGTTGTAAAATTTTATTGATTGCAATCATCAAGCAGCCTCAAATCTTCTCCACCTTGAATGGATCCTCAGAAGAGGGCAGTGGTTATGTGAGAAAAGGGCTAGATCGTAATGGTTACGAGTAAAACCATATTTATATGGGGGACTTCTTCTGCACAAGATGGAGACTTGTTCATTTTGGCATCACAATGTAACAGCTGCCATGGTGGTGTCAACGTATAGGCTGACCACACCGGGAATATGGGCATGTGTCCATGCATGCAGCTAGGCATTGTCCAGTGTTTCTGGCCCCTTTGTAGACAAACACTTTTTTCTGGTGAATTCGTTGTTTCTCACTTTGCTTATTTGAACTTGTAGTTTGTGCTTGTCGACTCAAAACTGTCGGTCAGTGTCAACATCTGTCACGTGTTCATCACTGGCATGAAGTCGTTGGTGAAGTACGATAAGCCCATCTGTCATTTTCTGCTCAAGGGGACACGATGAAAGGATTATGATCGATAGCAATAAACAGCAGGTTATTTATCAACTGACAATGATGCACAGAATAATACAAAAATCGCAACAAAGACAAGAAAACTGACATGCAACTAGTATAGATCAGGGATGATGTTGTAAAGAATGTTGAAAGCAGTTAACAACAGATACAAAATTAGGATAGGATGCGGGCTGCATCTGCCCAAGAGCATGCAAGAATGCACCAGTGGCAAACTAAAACAATGTTCAACGACACACAGAAGTTGGCATATGGATGACCGGGCAGCAGCAAGTCCATACACTGTGAAGTTGCTGGCAAATCCCTGCCAAAGAACAGGGCTCATTTTTTTTAAGTGGATGCGTATCCTGGGTTGATATTCCTGGGAGTCTAAATCTGATGTCTTTCCTCAAGGTTAGCCTATCTTGAGAGGACTTTCAGCCTATATTGAGGGGGGCTTTGTCGCAGGCGTTTGCTTGTCAACTCTTCTGTTGACTCGCCATTGGGAGTTTAGATGATGTATGGCGGCCTAGGGGATACTGGATGGCCCTGACTTTCGGACTGTTTCTGGATACTTCAGATAGCTTCTAGACAAACTGCCTAGCAGGGCTATGGCTTGCATTTTAGTAGAGTTTCATTTCAAAAGTGCAGGTCCTGGTGACAGTTCAGTCATGTTCACTGAACTGTTTTGAGCCTGTTCCCCAAAGATCCTGGCCACGCCTTTTCTAATCACGGGCAACGGGAACGAGTCTTTTTCCATGCCTAAAACCCCTAGCTTTCCGCGATTCCGCGAAAAATCACGGAATTTAAGTTTTTTTCAAGCGGAAATGTGAAAAACAGATCAATTCCACGAAAAATCACGGAATTTACGTTTTTTTTTTCCTTCGCGGGAATGCGAAAAGTTTTTAGTACCGATTTACACGATTGTAAGTCGACTCGAATGTAGGTCGACCCCCCCTAATATCGCACGGCAAAATAAGAAAAAAGAGCTCGAGCACATTTCCTAAAAAAAATTTATTTACGATGTCTCCGAAGGAAACAAGGTCGAATTCTGGTCTGCCAAGGTGGCTTCACAGCAGTGCTTGAAAGCTGTGCAGGAAAGCTAGCTTCGCGGCAATACGCGGGGATCATTTTCAAAGACTTTACAACCGAAACTAGTTTTCGATTCTAGGTCAACCTCCCAACTTCGGATTACAAATTAAGACCAAATGGGTCGACCTACATTTCAGCAAGTCCACCAGAAGTATGGAGAAGTAGCGTGTGTTGATTCTCTTCTGAAACTGCTTAGTGAAGACTCAACTGAGCTTAGGTACAGCATGCGATGCATTGCTGTATTTGGGAAAAAAGTTTCAAGCTTGCTGAAAGCAGCAGAGGGTCGACGCATAGCATGCCACAAAGCGTACAATGCTTTGTTTACACTTTGGGGATACCTTGAAGCAGCTGCAAAGGAAGATTTTGCAACACAGCTGCAGAGAGATGATGAAGCCCGTCAAATTGCAGGCAAGATGAAGGCTACAATGATCAAAGTGGCTAACAAAGCGCTAGTATACTTGGAGAAGTCTATTACCTGGCAGTTCTTCAAGGATGTTAGGAGCTTAGATCCTCTGCAAGTTGCGTGCCTTTCAAAAAAGAGGCCAGAGTTGACAGGCGTGCCTCAGCTTGCAGAAGAATCACTTGCTCTAGCTGCCGAATGGCAGATTTACCTGAAGACTGCCTGAGAACTGAAGACCAGTGACAGGGACTTGGCTCCATTTGTCTCCAAGCAACAAAATCCAGGAGCAGACTTTGATGTCCTGGCTTTCTGGGCAGGAATGGAGCAGCTTACTCCAACTCTTTCGTCAAGTGCCCTTAAGTACTTGGCGATACCAATCAACTCTGTTGATGCAGAGAGGTCGCTTTAGTCGCTATGGTGACATTGTGTCCCACAAGCGTCACTCTCTAAGTGAAGAGAGCACTAAGCACCATCTGATGCTGTGCCACAACAGCTTCCTCCAATTTTAATTATTGCAGGCATGTTGTGAGCCTGAAAGTGTGTGATAAATAAATTGTTACATGTGCCTTCTTGCATTTGTTCAATATTGCCGCAGAATTTTGCGTGTTTAGGGTTGCCGCGGAATTTCGCAGATTTCTCTATCTGGAATTGCAGAATTCCAAATTTTCCACCGCATGAAGTTAGGGGCCCTATCCATGCCCCATTGTCTGTCGAGATTGTGCGCGTGCATTTGCACCTCACAGAAGTACACAGTTGTGATCGCGGCTGGCTTCTGTCGGATTGTCCACCACACTGGCAGCAGCTGTGCAGCTACACATCCACTGATGCTTCAGATACACCACTCGGATGCAATTAATGGTATGCAGACACTAATCTTTTTCAGCAGCCTTCACTCGTGAAAGAGGGTGGACACGGCGAAACAGAACAAGATGCCACAAACACTCTTTTCTTCTACTCTGTTTCTGTTTGCATGCCTACATTCTTTGGGGATGAATAATTACCAGCTAGCTCAACTTTATGTCGTTCTCTAACCTTCACTCCGTCTGAAGTGAGCAAGGATGTCCCATGAAGCTGACAAAAGTTTGCTGGGTGTATACGTCGAGGTGGCACCAAGTAAACAAAATCGAATCCTTCCTTTAGGCATTCCACTGCTCAGAAGGGACTGTTGGCTATCATCTTTCCTGGCAGTTCATGTTTCCGCTGCCCAACAGCATCTGTTAAATGGCACTTAAGGAAACTATTCCTTTCTTAGACCCAACAGTCGCCTGACTGGCTGGCAATAACTGCTTTCCCGGTCACTCTCTGCTTTCGCAACATCGCAGTGGCAGTTAATCAGCACGTTGCTGAATCGAAAAATTCCTTTCCGTGACTCGGCAATTGTATTGCACTCTGTATACCTTTGAGCATGATACTGAAGGGAGTTCTTCGGACATTCTGTTGTTCAAAATGTGTTCCAGTCTTTTCGGAGTACGAATTGAAGAATTTCCACTGTACTATAGACACTTATGAATATCTTTGCCCCAATCACTATATTTAAGTGCCCTTTTAATCCCTCTTTGTATGGCTTATTAAAGTGACCCATTTGTGCTTTGAGGCTGTTTTCTTTTTACCTCCACTTGTGGCTTGGGTGGCTCCAAATGTCACCGGGTTCTCCAGGAAAAGCTACTGAGCCAAGGAGGGATGAATGCCATGTGAAGGCACAGCCTTTTGGTGTCATCATTTTTTGTATTGCATTGATTACAGCTGGTTGTTAAGTTCACTCTGCTTCAATTGTTCGTTATTCTTTTTCATGCTCAGAGGAGAAGCCCATCCTCCAGTATATGGCCAAAATGAAAGCGCAGGGAAGGCCAACGCACGAGGCATCGACGCAGCAGCAGCCTAAGAAGGTGCAACAATATTTTGGTTCACTTCGTTTCATATTTATGTATAACATGGATATACAGGACATCCGTACATTGTAGACGCTTCTGCCCTTCTGTAAAGTTGTGCAGCTGACTAAATTTAGTTGAACAAAATCGCAACTCTTTTGATAAACATGTATACAAAGGTGCTTTTGTTTCCGTCATGATAATCTTAGTAAGGGCATGTGAATAATCGAGTTTAGAATTCTAATTGTATAATACCTAATTGAGTAATTCTATGAGGCCTTCGACTTCATTGTATTCGTACCGTCAAGTAATTCGAAATGAGCAAATAGGGGCATTTTACAGAATGTTTTCACAGTATAGCGGCCACACGATGCAGTGAAACCAGCTTTTCAGGCAGGTTCATCTTAGGCTGAAAACGATAATGATGAGCCCACCTGAAAGGTGGTTTCACTACACCGTGTGACTGCTATGCAGTGAAACCATTTATTCAGGGAAAATCTGCACTGCTGCGCAGCCATGCTTCAAGGTAAAGGGCACTACTAATTACTTGCACTTCGATTAATTTTTTTTTAATTTAAAAGCACGTTACATGGTCTTATATGACCTAAATATCACAAATTCTAAAATGTGACGTACAGTGCAGACCACTTATGATGTAACCACTTATAGTGCAGGACCGGTTACAATGCGGTATTTTTCGACTCCTGTTTACCCTCCCATAGAATCCTATGTATCTGCGTACCGCTATTGTTCAATTCCCCCAAGATGAAAGACCGGTTATAATTTGGTTGCCGGGAAATCTCTCTGACGAATGCGGTAGCGAGTATGCTTCTCAAAGGAGGTGCATCACTGGGGTGAGAGTGAAGATGTCATTACGAAGGAGGAGGGGACGTGAAGTGAACGAATGAGGGGCGGAGGGAGGAGAAATAAAAGAAAGGAAGACCGCGGCAGCCGGGCATCACAGTTATCGCAGGTGTGCTGAGTGAGGGAGGAAGGCCCATGCCTCGGGGCGACAAAGAAGCCTTTGCACCGGCGCCGGCGTGACTCGGGCCGCTTGCCAGCCGCATGTGCTCCGCACGGACCATGCGATCGCTTCCTGTCCCGAAAAATGTTGTCGTAGAGTGCATCAGATGTGGCGCTTGCGACCTCTTCCGCAAATTTACGAGCTTTGTGGCTGTGTGACACGAGCTTTCGCCTGTGTTGCCAGTAAGTGGACTTGCACAAGTTTGGCGGGCTTTTGTTGTGCTTGATCTGCCGGCCACGAACCCGAACTTCATATCGCGCACTCCTCTTGGGTCAGTGGGACACAATTTGACTGTTGCTGTCACACTGACGGCAACGAAGAGGTGCCATCTGTACAACATCAACCATAGATGCAGCCTGAAAAGTATTTAATCGAATTTTGAAGTCCATGAAAGTGCCTTATCGGAAATAGAAGCAAAAAAACGATAATTTCATCGAGCGGGGCTTTTTTGTCAACAACGTACGTCACGAGTTCCGACCGGATAACCGGAAGCAGGCGAGAGATTGACAATGCTGGTAGCGACACCTGATGATGCAGAGCCTAACTAGAGATTCCACAAAAATAACATTGCACCAGCTTGCCCCCTTACTGACTCTGTGTAAAGCATTGGCAGTGAGATAATTATTAACTCATAGTATTCTCATTGCTTTATGTTTTCAACAAGAACAGCAACTTGACTAAAAAAACAGATAAAAGATGTTGTAGTTGGACAAAGTGCCACAAGATGTCCCTACCGGATTCCATGGCTGCTGCTGCTGCAACCATCAACGGCTCCGAATGCCGTGTATCCACAAATGTTGGGAAGCCTACAGATAACCAAGGCTCTCTACTGCCAGGTATTGTACTGCATATTGGACAGATAACTGCCTGAGCACTGCAATATCCGTACATAAGATTGGTATGCCTTTAGAATGCAGCGTTGCCCGATCTAAATACGAGTCAGTTAAGTGTACATCATGCTACTTACATGTTACACATACACACAGTTACAAAGCACTACTGTGATGATTTCATTGCTTCCTTCGTTGTTTCTCAACCTGCTATTTTACAAATGATCGGAGCGAAAATGTTTCAGCATGCCTGATGCTGGGGCTGCCCCAAGCCACATGGAAAACGTCGCCTCAGTTGGACAATGACAGGAACGAAAATTGCAGCCACCGCCACATTCGCGAAGTGAATCAAACTTTTCTGACTGATTTTTACACTCCTCCCATCCCCTTCGTCCATCACCGCTCTAGATAAGCAATGTAGGTTTGACGATCGAGGAAACAAGCACTTGCAGCGCTCAACACAGCAGATGAAACAGCAGCGCTGATAACATAGCAGAAGCTTGGCCAGTGACGTCACTGGCTCTTGCAGTCTTGTGATAGTATATTTGTAAACGAGTAGGCCGGCTACGTCACGGGGCCCCCAGGTGCTCTTCGAAATCGAAACTGCCTCCAATCGTAACATATGAGCATATAATTAAACATTCATCTCGCACTGAGGCAAATGAGTTTCATTGCTGCTACTAGCGAGGGTCAGTTAATAGCGGCAGCGAATAGTAGTAACAATAGGCAACAATAGTAGCCCCTAATTAAGAGCAAAAAGCAGAAGTTCACGAATTGTCTGTCACCACTCCTTTAATTAAAGCTTTGCATATTAAGAGATGCGGGGATGGATCAGCGTGTCAGCCACCTGTCAGAGAAAGAGTACTCGTACGTACTTGATTAACACGCTGCCTTTTTTTTTTTTCACTGAAATTGTGTCAGTTTTCGCTTAGTAGCAGATTGTGGTGTAGATGCATGCAGACATATCACAGAAAGCCGCTACTGGATGCTCTGTTCGCTGCATACCCGGACCCTGTAATAGTTTCAAAATGCTCCTTGGCGTCGCATGCCCCTATAGCAGGGGTCTCAAACTCGCCTCAGCCAGCGGGCCGCAGTCACGCAATTCAGTCCAGCAAGGGCCGGGGTAGAGTTAGAAGCGGGAGGGGGGGGGTTAAGTTTCAACAATTTGCCAGCAAACGTTGCCATTTGAAAGGAAACTGTCCCATATCTAATATACAGGTCCTTTCTGAAGGGGACGGGATTTGGTACCAGGATTCCAAAATTTTGTCGATACCGATCTCCAAAACACCTCAAATCTGGGCGCCGATCCTGAAATATAATTTTTGTTTCACAGTTATGTTTCAAAACAACGTGAACACATGGGATGCCTCACGAAGACAATGCCTTAAACCAGTCATGCCTGTGTAGCTCACGAGCGCACTTAATAAGAAAAATAAAAAACAATGTGGGGTGAAGACAGTTATGCGCTGGGCCGCAACTGAGAGCCTCTTCGGGCCGCATGCATGCGGCCCGCAGGCCGCGTGTTTGAGACCCCCTGCCCTATAGGATGGTCGTGCGAGAGTGCAGAATTTTTTCTGCACTGTCGCAGAAACAATGAAAAGGCTTTGTGGTGGGAACTTCAGGCAGTGTTTGCTGTCACACTGTGTATTTCTTTCTTTGTTGGAGGTGATGGCACATGCCAGGAGAGGCAAAGTTTGTATTTTGTGGTTGGTGCATAGTTACACCGCACTCCCAGGTGGTATGTATTTACAAGGTTTCACTGTATTTGCCATATCTTATATGCGTTCTATCACAGGTACTTCAATAAATAAGTTTTCAATCTCAAACAATGGTCACATGGGCATTTTGCTATTCTGCATTCTGCGTGAACATGCGAGCCAAGTATTATTGCGCTGCATGTAGCAAGGAATGTACGAATGTCATGTCAAAATTGTGTCATTGTGAAGCAACACCATTCGATGATAAGCTTATACTCGGTGGCAACTTATCTTGACAGAGGAGCGAAGGCTACGCAGGCAGGGCTTCTGCACATTCGTGTTGCTCTGCAGTAGTACGGCAGCTTGCAGCTGATTTCGGATTTGCTCGCCGCATCGTCAACACGTTCAGATAATTATATACACGAAAAATGTAAATGGGAAGAACACTTTGATTTTTCAGTATACATTTTAGTGTCATATTATGAGTACATTTTTCTCGGAGAACTAAACAGCGTGTTTGCGGCCGCACACTGACCCACTACGTCATGGAAGCCATGTTTACTTTGGATAAAGTCCGTGCTGAAAAGGTGCTGCTGTCTAAGAAATGGAAAGAAAAGGAAGGCATTCTTCCAAAGGAACAATAACTATATCTTGCCTATGACTTCCTGCAACTGTTGTGGTGTCATAATAAATGTAAGCAGCATTTATTTCAGCAAGACCATTGAAATAATTATCAGTAAACTTAAGTACTATTTTTTGGCGCTGTAGCAGGAATGCACTTCAGTTGTGTAGCTTTCACAGTGCTGTCGAGAAAAGTTGTCGCCGAGTGTAGAATGGTGTTTCAGGGCCTGCTTAACAGAGCATGTGGCAGGTTGGTTGATGTGGACATTCTTGTAGCGTTTAATTAAAGAGCGTCGCTTTCACCTAGATTGCCACATGTTCCTTGGATCTGCATAATTTGAGGTCATGAGCTGCACTTTTGGCTGCAGCAGGTGTCAGTGTAATCTCCTCAGCCTTGTGCTGAGTGCTACAGTGATGTACAGAGCAGTGATGGCTGCTGTGGTAGTGGATAATTACTTTACAAGCGCAAAGGTTTTAGTTGGCTCACGTGTGTGTGACTTTAACCCACGGGCATTGTGTCATTGTGAGGCATTCTCTGCTTGCAGCCCCTTCGGCCCATCATCATCACTCGAAACGAGCTCCAGAAGCAGGTGTATGGCGCTGGCTACCCGAGCATTCCCCAGCATGACGGTCGACGAGTTCTACGCAAAGCGTTACCCCAAGCCCCTCGGAACAGGAGTCCTCGAGTGCCGAAGCTGTCAAACCGTAAGTACCATGATTGCCCGCTTTACCTCGAGGGCCTCTGCCGCCACCCGGGGGGGGGTAGGGTAGGTAGGTAGGTCGTAAGCTGTGGTCCGTATAAAGAAGAGACAGCAGCGCTAGAAACAAGTACTGCTTTAATTCACAATGCCAACAAGACGCTCTCCAATCCCTTCAATGCCGACGCAGCTAGGCACAAACGTGTACAAACAAAAAAAAACCAAAGGTACAAAAAACAGGCGATTGCCGAAGACTCGCAG
>JALIZH010003871.1:0-17048 GCA_030522465.1 Rhipicephalus appendiculatus | reverse complement strand
GCACGCATATAAACCCACGCACGAACATATCACCTTATAAGCACTCCCATATAGCATATAAATACAGATAAATATATGGCAGTATATGACATTACATGTACCCTTATATGACCATATATGGCCATATTGGCCATATATGGCATATAAGCCATATATGCCACTTTCGAAGGATACATAGAGGTTGGTTAAACCCCTTGAGAGAGATTTCTGGCCCAATGGCTCCCTTGAAAAGTAGTAGTTCGCTTGATTCTCTCATTCATTCGTTGCGCTGCTGTGTGTATATCTGATGATCATTTATGTTGTTTAATGCCGCATGTCTTGCCAAAGCGTGCCAAGACTTGGCGTAACGCTCATGTGTCTAAAACAGGGTGCATTAAAAGGGCGTAAGCGTACATAAAACTGCGACAATATAATGAAAACGCCGTGGAAGGTGTGTAGTGAAGATAAAAACTATGATGCCGACCATAATTTTTGACTTAGGTGTCTGGTATTGGCCCTGGTACGTATGAGTCCGTGTGCCCTGACGTATCCAATGCGTTAACTTTACTTTGTGTTTCGCGAGTTGGTTCGCGAGTTGCCGAAGCGGATCTCAGAGGCCGCGTAGAAAGAAGTGCGTGGTTGAGATCTGCTCCGCCAGGTTATGCAACGATCGCAGCTGCTTCCCAATCTTTCAGTAACCTCAATCAATATTTATTTATTCGCCTGACAGCTAATTGACCCTTAAGAAAAATTATGCTCCAATATCATATATGGATCAATTATAACTCTTAACTTGAACCAGAACCACCGGTTTCCATTCTTAATAAGACTTCTTATGAATATTCTGAAAACCGGAAGTGAGCGCTTGACCGGAAGTGCTTGGAAGACAAACATCAACGTCACTAGGCGCTCGTGCCACTAATTGCAGTGCGAAACACTTCTTGTCCTCATCTTGTCCTGTCGGTTGCGCTGCTTTTAATAATATGGAACCATACCAACTAGCCCAGCTGTCGACCTTGCTTTGTTATAGAAGCTTCGCCTAAAAATAGAGAAAGAGAGGAAGATAGAAACAAAGCATACAAAGAACTGTGGCTATGGTCATAAACCTGCTCACGAATGTCGTGTCAACGACGTTTGTCAATTTCCTGGCGTCACGAACGTTAGTGGTTGCTTGCAAGACGGGTCGTAAGAAAGGGGGAGAGAGAGAGAGGAGAAGGAGGATAGGTTTCATATTTTGCTAGAAAAAACACTAGCAAAAAGAAAACACGTGTCGAAGGTTTCCGTAAAGCGCCAAAGCAACTTTTAGATCTACAGTTTACGGGCGAGATTTTTCTAGCTCTCGCGCGGCCCCTCAACAAGCGATGAAAGTTCGAGTGTGCACAGATCCTCACTGTGATAGTATATGTGATATCCGCAGGAGGGCGCCACCCGTGAGCATATATAGAGTGTCATGGTTCCTCGCGCAATCTTGGTTCACGTTTCGCTTTGCATTATTTCGCTTCTCTCTTTATTGCGATAGCAATAACATGCACACTCTAGGCGCATTTTTGCCGTCGCCGTGATGTTCCGTATAACGACCAAATCCATAACACCGCCCCGCGCGTTGTATGTCACGTGCGAGCGAAAGCGCGCGGAGGCTGCAGACGGGCGCAGCTCCGGCAAAGATGAAGCACGCCGGTCGGCTCCGTCGGGCGAGGGAGCATGAAACGGTGCCGGTGGGGGGTTGCGTCGCTCACGCAGTGACTGCGAACTTTGATGAAAAGGGCGCAGTCGGGTGCTATCTCGAAAGACACATGTAGACAACTCCAACACATATACGTGCTGCGCTACAGGGGGTGAGGCGGCTTTAGTGTTGTCTGTCGCCTCAAAACGAAGTGTGCTTCGCGTTGAGGTGATAGCACTAAAACCGCTTCGCTCCCTGGAGTTACCGCACTCCTTTACGCCAGCGTTTTGTAGAGTTACGCGAGATCGCGAATCCTAAATGAGTTAGCTGATAGCCTTACTTCGTACAACATTCGAATTTGTTGCTATCGCATTCATTGCTTCGCCCTTGCGGCGAAACCTTTATTTTTTCCCCACTTCCGTTTCACGCCCACGCGCTCGCGAGCTCGCATTGCAGGTTCCCCGTTGTATTGTCTCTGACGCATTGTCGCAAGCTCCTGCTGGGGCGAATCCTCCGTGATGCTGGTACAAGCGTGACTCACCGGGGAGCAATGCGGGGTATGTCGCACCATCTTTGTCTTCTCGGGGTGGCGCGTCGCACAGACCTCCTCCGCGTCTCGCAGTTTCACAATCTGCGCGAACACATTTATTCTTTCGCTCGCACTCCGAGTACGCTCGCACGAGAATCTATTTCCGTCAACATTGCGGCGGCCGTTCCGGCGGCGGCGCCTTTCGGGAGGGCGAAGCGAGCCTGACCTTCGGCGAACACAGACGCACGCATGACACGAGGGCGAGACGTACGGGACAGTTATCACCGCCTCCCATGCTTTGCTCCAGTACACAACAAACACGCCGAAGCGCGGACGTCAACATCTTTAAGTACTCGAGGCTTCAAAGGCTGGGGAGCCTCTTTAACGCAGAGGAAGATGAGAGAGAGAGAGAGAGAGTGGTTCGCTCTGCCGTGTCTAGCGCCCTCGCAATAACTGTCTCGCGGAGATGTCGGAACAGCGGTCGTCGCAAAACCGCCGCCAGAGCGCTGTTACTTCGGCGCCAGTGATTTCGCCACCAGATGCACTTCAACATCCCTAAGGGTGTGTGCGTCTGTGTGTGTGTTTTCTCTCGCCGCTGTATGTCTTTCTATTGCACCCTTTGCTTCCTCTTTGCTGTTTTTCTTTCTCTTTCTTTCTCCAACACCTCCCAACGCACCGAATCGGAAGCAACAAGGGCACTCCGAAGGCCAACGGGCACTACGCCGTAGTTCTCACTGGTCCAAGCTAGGATAAATCTCGCATCTTGAATGGGCAGCGCGAAAAAAGAGGACACAAGATAGAAGGGGTACACAAGCACGCATAGGAAGGCAGCGCTCACTCGCACAACACGGATGCACCCCTATATTTCGTGATACCACTTGTATTTTCAAGCATAACAACCAGGTATATGGTTGGGGCTTACTACAACAACACAAAAGATGTGTTAAGCATGCCTTCAGTAGCACCTCATGACAATGAAACTTATTTCCATTACACAGTAATGTGATCTCCGTTGTAATATTTTGTGAAGTTTTGTAATATTTGAAGGTGCGCATTTTTGGCTATAGATGACGTAAGAACAAGTGGTACTTGGTCGTGGTACAAGACAGTGTGCATCTGCCGCGGTGGTGTAGCGGTTATGGTGCTGGGCTGCTGACACCAAGGTCACAGGTTCAATCCTGGCCGAGGCGGTCGCATTTCGATGGAGGCGAAATGCTAATGGCCCGTATATATATATATGACGAAGGCCGTGCCACGTCCGAAACGTTAACCAGTAAAAAATATTCAATTTTCGTAAGTGTGCTCCTTCATTTCTTGACTATATGTGCACCGGACCCACAGAACTTTCTTTTGAATCAAATATATATATATATATATATATATATATATATATATATATATATATATATATATATATATATATATATATATATATATATATATATATATATATAATGAAAACCGGGACTATATGTCAGTGCACTCAACACACCACCAGACTAGAACAACTAATGTAGATACCTCATATTCGGACCGATATTACTGATTAACACTCTTGGAACAGTTTGCACTGTTTGGAGTGTTGTTTCGGCCCACAGCGCTAACCATCACCTGGCTTGCCTGTGTTTTCATTCTTGGAAAAACGCGTCGCACTCACCACTTTTCTATCAAGAATGCTTGTGTCTTAACTGCCAGGCTATCCGCCATGACGGTCTAGTGGTTAAGGTGCTCGATTGCTGACCCAAAGGTCGCGGGATCGAATCCCGGCCGCCGCGACCGCATTTACGATTGAGGCGAAAAATGCTTGAGGCCCGTGCGCTTAGATTTGGGTGCACGTCAAAGAACCACAGGGGGTCGAAATTTTGCGGAGCCCTCCACTGCGGCGTCCCTCATAATCACATCGTGGTTTTGTGAAGCACAGTGCATCAATTATTAATTAGTAGTATTAGCACTTTCTTTAATATTAATAGGGTTTTCTACTGTGTTTCATGCTGTTTTCGGTGTCAGGATCCCCGACGAAATTTACCAAGGCGCTCAAATTTCTTGTCTAAAACCAGAGACACAGGCGTGCATCTCTACGGTAAAGTCATCTGCTGGAAACACCACTTCTTGAAACATATCTGCCAAGTAATGGTGTGTTAGTGGACCGGTGGCGAGTAAAACGGTCAAGAATAAAGATTTTGCTGTGGGAAACACTGGCGCACACTGCATGCTTCGCCCCTTCCCAGAGTTCACGTTAGTGAAGCTGAAACACCCTTCCCTTATAGGGGTTACTATTTAACAAACAGATCCGCGCGCGCGAAACTGTCCCGTCCTTGGGTCGCACAACGCACTAGCGGAGGATCTGTCACTCGCTACTATAGCACTAGCCAGCAGCCCTAACAGTGAGAGCTGGACCCCTAACCCGTAGTTCGCGTTGATCCGACTGCAGCGGGTTTCAGGCCAGTGGTAACAAAGACGAGTTCTTTGCTTGACACAGTTTTTCTTTTTTTGGTCTTTTGTGGCGGTATTGAACATCTTTATGAGGTTTCCTTCGCCCGGCACGGGCATTGAAAAGCAGCGCCGCCGCCATTGGCGGGATTCTTGGCCGCAGTTTAGCTGATGCCGGCTGGTTTCTTGCAACTTGGTAGGAGAAACCTGGTAAACAAGTTGTCGCGCCCAACGTGCGTCGCTGTCGTTTGCCAAGCAAGTGCCAGAGGAGACGTGTCGGAGCGTGGCTTATTTTAAGTCGATCCCCGAGGATGTGCTTGTGTGGGCCACGGTCCATCGGAAGAGCGAACATGGGCGGAGTGATCTGGAGGAATTTCTTCTTGCACACCAACGTGCGACGCTGCGCGCGTTTCTACAGCGCTAACACATTGTCGTCGACTTGCGCTCATCGCCTTTCCCATGATTTTTTTTTTATTCGAAAGACTGCCTTTTGGCATAACAAACGTACATAATAACACGAGAGGCTCATCACACATAAACAAACTCGTGCATATAATTCAACAAGGATCGGTGGAATGGTCCTTTTATCCGCCCTTGTAAGTCCGGAGGGCGTAATTGACACCATGTCAATGTCCGCGCCGTTTTTGGACGCCGGCAGATATCGCCGCTTTGTTTGCTGATATAGACACGTCAGGTGGTGTTAAAGTGTTCTCATATGCGAGAATATATATTATAGTATCCCTCCGTGATTTGTGAGCGGTAAGCAGTGGTGTATTCTAGCAGCTCCGATCCTCCGGTAACCCGTAGTATACGCAAACGGCAAGAAGTTTATGGACGAACTAAATTTATCTAATACCACCAAGCCAATATCGTGTCGTGTGCCAGCCATAGGTCGGCAAAAAAAAAAAGTGGAACTTACTCAGACTGACTCAAGAAATATATCTTGCGCTTTGGACTCACTCGGACTCAGACTCGCCAAAATTTCCTGAGCGAAACCCACTCGGACTCACACTCACGAAAATTTTCTTCAACCGGACTCACTAGGTCTCCAACTCACCAAAATATTACTAGCTCAGACTCACGGCTCGATCATGAGTCTGATGAGTCCGAGTGAGTCGACTCACGAGTGAGTTCGCCAACTGCAGGCACATCGGGCACGCTAAATCTTTTTGCGCAGGCATTCTGAAACACGCTCTGATGCCTGAAGGCGACGTGTCGTATGAACTGGCTTTTAAAGACGATAGTCTTTCTTGGGATACTTCAACGCAGAAATTTTGGTCTGCCTGTCTGTCTGTCCCCTGATTCAGCCACTCGGCCAAAGTTTAACCACTTTCTGAACGCCCAGCCATTTTGAACTGGTGTTTGCGTTCATACTTGTGAACACTTTCGATTAAAAAGCAAATATTACGCATATCTGAGGCGCAACATTAATATGTAAGTATCAGGACGTGTGTTTCTTTATTAGAAAATGCATAAATACGTAATTCTAAAGACCCTAGTGTTTTTTAGGCTGCGCTGAAAATGCGACACTGTGCACGATGTGCGACGCTATGCACGAAAAAAGCCATGTGCCGACGAGAAGGTGCTGCCGCTGACAGTGTCCCTTGGTTCAGCACAAGCTCATGTTTTAAATGCGAATGCATTTCATAGTCGGGCTATGTCAGGCATCCGGCGTTGTCCGGCGTTGTCCGGCGTTGTCCGGCGTTGTCCAGCGTTGTCCGCGGAGGAGGAGGAGGAGGATAGGTTGAGGAGGTAAGCGCCGGCAGGTGTTAGATGTGAAGCATCTTATGGCGAAGCTTAATCCGGTGGTGGTGGTGGGCGGCGTGACCACCCATACTGCGCATGCGCAAGCCCTTTAAAAAAATATAAATAAAAAACCTCCTCTCTCCCTCTCTCTCCTCTAGGCATCCCTCCCCGCGGCAACCACACCCTCACTGCGCATGCGCCTCCCCTCCTCTCTCCCCTCCTACGCTCCCCCCCCTCTCTCTCCTCTAGGCATCCCTCCCCGCGCTCCCACTGCGCATGCGCGTCCCCCCTCTCTCTCCTCTGATACGCTCCCCCCCTCCCTCCTCTAGGCATCCCTGCTCACAGCGTCCACACCCCCACTGCGCATGCGCGTCCCCCCCTCTCTCTCCTCTCCTACGCTACCCCCCTCTCTCGCCTCGCGACGCCGACGCAGGCAGCGTCTGCTAGCGAGTTTCTTGGTTGAAAAAACCGACTGCTCGCGCTGCACAACCGTTCACTGTCCATCCCGTATATATGGCAATGGATCTTGACCTCCAAGGTGGTGCCGGTGGGAGATTTCTCCTGTGCGTTGTTGAACAATAAAAATTCGCAGCGTGCGCGTTAACTAAAAGCCGACTGCGGGTCTCTGTGTCCAGTCGGAGTCTTCTGTCTCTCATTGCCCATTAGCAGCGATTGGCATGTTCCAGTAGGAAACACCGCTCCATCGCTGCGTGCTTTACGCATCTCCAGTTTTAAATGCGAATGCATTTCAAGTGCGTGAGGGCACTCGCATCGCGGGAGCTCGGCGGAGCTATATATGAAAAAAAAATTTTAAAGTTAGAAGAAAAAGAACAAAAAAGAATAAATAAAATAAATAAAAAAAGAAGAAAAGACAGAACAAAAAGCAAAAAAAAAAAAAAACAGGCGCTGCGCCGTGCTCCCGACCGGGCTGCAGAAATTAGGCGCATTTTCCTTCTTCGAACCACAACCACCATATATAAATGGAGTGAAGCGCGCGCGAAATGCATTCGCATTTCCTCACGATTCCCTTCGGGGAGGTGGGGGGCATTTTTTTTCGATGGCGTCCATATCTCACGCAGCGCCTCCTCTATTTTATCAATGCCAGCCGATTCAACATAAAGTAGGCCGCGCTGTCTGAGGCAAGGCAGGGCCGGCACACGACTTCGCTGCAAATGTCGTCTTTCGACGACATTTGCAGCGAAGCACGCAGATACGCGGCCAATTTCTTTCTTTCTGTCTCTCTTTCTTTCTCTCTTTCTTTCTCTCTCTCTTTCTTTCTTTCTTTCTTTCTTTCATTCTTCCTTTCTTTCCTTCTTTCTTTCTCTCTCTCTTTCTTTCTTTCTTTCTTTCCCTCTTCCTTTCTTTCCTTCTTTCTTTCTCTCTCTCTTTCTTTCTTTCTTTCTTTCTTTCTTTCTTTCCCTCTTTCTTTCTTTCTTTCTTTCTTTCTCATTGCGCAATGCTCCCTCCTATCTGTTTCCTTCCTCCATGCTGGGCATGGGACCCTCATCCATGTGCTTAGCCGCGCAACACTTCATTTGCTACAGGCAACAACGACGGTCACGCGTCCATATCCAGGCAACAATGAAATGTGGCTACGTGAAATCACAAGTCAGCTCAGTAAAAGATCAGCTTGCCACAACTCAAACGGCTGATCGCTGAGAAGCTCACGACTGAGAGAGCCTGAGTTATATAGGGAAGATGTGCGTGAGTTATATAGGGGAGACCTGAGTTATATAGGGAAGACCCAAGCGACCGGAGAACCTCCGAGGGCTGCATTTTTATACGCTCACTGGCGCCTAGTTTTTCGCCTACGACGCCGCCACCGATATCTGCGAGTTTAACAACCTTCGCTTGAAGAAAAAAGAAATTTACGCTATAGTGAGGTTTAACAGGGTCCCTTAGGCATTAATTAGCCTAAGGCGACTCGAAGGCGAAAGCCCTTCTCTTTTTCTTCTCAGTCGATGCGTTGATACTTCCCCGCCCACCTCGGAAAGCTTTCTGCGCCTAACGTGGCTTTGCCCTGCCCCCAAGATCAAAGGCATGGCAGGCTTTCTGAACCTCACCTTGTTTGGTACAGCCTCCGTGATCGGCCCGGCTCTGACCAAGCGACGATGTCATGCGGTGACGTCATTATATGACGTAAACTTATTTGGCGTCATAGTGACTCTCCGATGATGTCGTAATGTCTCCACAGACAATTGCCATCTGTTAGGTCACCATGACGTAGCACGATGATGTTCTTTTGCATCACTTCGTGTTGGCCCCCCGGCGCCAACGGTCACTGTGCTCGTCTTATGAGGCATCTAAAGCTTGCGCTTTAATAACACAACAGTGTAGTTGAGCTTCCGTAGCTTCGAAATTTAAAGTTTGACGGAAGCCCGTTAGGTCGGGATGATACATGGTGAAGGTAAAAAAACCCGAGGCCCTGCGCCGACCAAACTGAAAATTTAACATGCACACCAAAGGACGTTTCCGGAGCTTTCAGAAGGCGATGGGTGATGGGACTTGTTCAACTCGATGCAGCCTCTGTTAGAAATTCCGCTAGTGTCTATCCAAGGCTTTCGCTTGTAGTCTAAGGATTCCGGAAGAGACCTCAGCGGGCCAGTGCTCGTATAAACATCCGCTTGAGCCGACGGTCGTTATTTTTGCTCGTCGACCATTGCGTTTTTCCGTTCGCGGCTCGTTCGCCTCGGTTCCCTGACCAAGAAGGTCACGAACGGACTGGGGCGAGCAGCAGCTGAACTAACAAGCCGCAGCTTCGGATTACTCGTACCCTTCCTCTCTACAATCCCTAAACTTTTTTTTGTTATTATTGTTCGTTTCACGCTCAATCGGAAGCTCGCCACTTGGGTGCTTCTGTGCACCCAACAGATGTTCCTCGGTCAGCGATGGATCACGGAAGCCGCAGCTAGTCACGCAGGCAGGTGAGCATTGTCTGCGTGACATCGTATGTACCAATGTGCACGCTACGCATCTTGATGTGACCGAGAAGCCTTGTTGAGGCCGTTGTCATCATGTATAGACTCGACAGAGCAGAAACGGGGACCGGCGTTTCGCATTCTACGATTTCCTTTAACAATTTATCAGCCGTGACTATTGGGCTTTGTGAAGCAACGTAGTTCAAATTACCTGATTGATATTTTGTATTTTCTGCACGGTTCGCACTTTTTTGGTCTGGTCTCTACAGGTCTGGTCTTTTCTGCCCTGGTCTGTCCTTCACAGGTCTGTTCTGTACTGGTCTTTCTATATTTTTTGGGAGCTTCTGGTTTGGTTTGGTATGGTCTTATTTGGTCTGATCTAATCTGTTCTGTTGTGGTCCGTTCTGGTCTGATCTGGTCTGTTCTGTTGTGGTATGACGTGGTCTCGTCTGTTCGGTTATAGTCATTTCTGGTCTGATCTGGTCCGTTATACGATCTTTCTTGTTTAATTGTTTTGCAGGGCATAATAAGAGGGGATAATTTGAGAAATATACGGTTGGTTGTCGAGCACTTGCGATCAAATAAACTTGCATGAAAAGAAAGGACTGTAAAAGTCATATTGTAAGATTACTTTTGTGGCCGATGTCATGTTAGTTTTCATTATTATAATTATTTGCTATGAGAAAGCATCAAGCAGTTTTAGTATAACATACCACATACAATATTACACAGTGTACTTTATCGCGCTACACAGTCCTGAAACGTGGCCGGCGCAATCTCTTTTCAGAACACACTACAAGCCGACTGTCCGTCATGACAAAGTTGAATGATAGTCTAGCGCGAACGAACAGAGACGAACCAAGGCACATGAACGCACGCACGCATTGCTTGTGTCTCCGTTTATCTGCTCTACAATCTTATACCCAGAGTAGTACACTCTACCCAGAGTACCCTAAGATTAAGCCCTCATCGCTATGCTTTAGTGGGTTTCAACTTAAGATTAAATTTAAACTCCGCTCGCAGCCATCGCTGCCCCACCCAGAAATACTTCGCATAAATACACCATCCAGTATTTAAGTGACATCGTGACGTTAAGTACATCTGACGAATTTGGTGACGGTGACTTTCCCACATAGGCGCATGTTCGCGTCGCTAGTTAACCATTTAGAACTTCAACTTCCTGGCAAATTTCAGCGTAGATTCCGACTTAACTGTTTGGCCAAAAGTAACATTTTTACAGGGAACGACAAGCTTTTAATTCATAGTATGTCTAGCGCCCAAATTAGCAGGGCAAAAGTACTTATGGTTGGAATGGAAATCACCTTGCGCGACACTTTTGCACAATTGAATGACACTCGCTCCGAATTTCTGGGGGCGGAGCTTCGTCAGCAAGACAAAGTGGCCACGTGTGTGCACTCCACCGCAAGGCGGAAACGAATGCTTCTCGGGGGGTCATACCGTACAAGAGCGCCTCATTACGCGAGTTAATTCACTCGCGCTGGTGTTAGGCTGAGCTCTCGCTACACAATTGGCGCGGCGCCTTCTTAAACTGCCCATTGTGTTTGTACTTGACGGTGTATTCATAGGCAGGCGCACCACCTCCTCCGGATGTGGACGGTGCCACGCTCGACGATGCGTGGATGTACATACAAACCGCGAGCACGTGCGCGGGCGCGCTCGTATACTGCAGCTCTGCTTCGGGTGAAGGAGCTCAAGAGGGTCCTTTCTGTTTATACTCATTACACTGTTGTTGGGAGATGTTGCTGTCAAAGATAGGCGTGGCCGGGTGTATCTTTTTGTCACGTGTAATTAATGCGTACAGTGCGGAAGGTATGTGCGAAGATACAAAATACAATCTTATATAGGCGTATATCCTGATTCAAGGTACAAATACAGGCGTAGCAGTGGTATACCCTTTTGCCGTGTATAATTAATACGTATGGTGTGGAAGATACGTACGAAGATGCAAGGTACAATGTAATTGTGACGTCGATGGTTTCGTGTCACGATGAAATGGAATTACACTACTGTGGCGAGACGGTTGCGACACTCAAAGGCGCGGGCTTGTCATTTTCTCAAGTGTCTCTAATACGTCTTGTGCGGATCAAAATGTACAAATAATATATTAACTGTTGAGGTTTTACGTCCCAAAACCACAATATGATTATAAGGGACACCGTGGTGGAGGGCCACGGTGTCCCTTATCGTATAGGCCGTAACACAACCCACTTGGCGCTAAATTATAGGCCTGTCTATACGTTTAGAAAAGAAAAAGCGCCTACGTGACGTGTCTGTCAAGATGCAAAACAACAACAACAACGAAAACATAACGGCAGCCCCGGAGCAAGAGGCGATAAAACATACGAATAAACGGCCGGTCTAAAAAGGTTTGACGCCGACCCGATATGCAAAAACCGGTCTGCCTTCCTCGATTGGACGACGAGTGATGGTTCCGTAGCAATGAAAACGATGGGGCGGACGGGGAAGGGGTGAGTCGGCGATTGAGCGACACGATGCCGAAGGCGTAAACTGATTACAGTGTATTAGTTTGTCCGTAAAAACTTGCTCCGCATGCGGCCTTCCGGGTTACGGGAGCTTACGGCAGCAATAGGGCTTATTCTTAAAGGAGTACTGACGTCAATTTTAAATATTTTTGGCTTGTTGCTCTAAAGAAAAACTCCTTTCGGTGTCGAGAACCCCGAAAGGAGTATTGTGGTACCTGGGAATACATCGAATATATTTTAATACCACTACCTAGGAAAGGAAAGAGAAGAAAAAAAAAACAGGAAATACACTGCAGCCAATTGGACCCACTACGCGTCCGTAGGACAACACGCGAACGTACGCGGCTTCTCACTTTGCTGATGCTTTTGCAGCTGATGATTATTAATAATGTCTCAATGCTTTGTAATGGGTGGGCCCTTAACCCTTTCAGGGTCGAATTTTTTCGCGAAATGCGTGCCAAAAATGTGTAATTTTTTTTATTGCTGAAATAAATTCTTCAGACCATTCTATTTAAGAAAAAAATTGTCCAA
The DNA here is from genome assembly GCA_030522465.1 of Rhipicephalus appendiculatus. Lineage (NCBI taxonomy): Eukaryota > Metazoa > Arthropoda > Arachnida > Ixodida > Ixodidae > Rhipicephalus > Rhipicephalus appendiculatus. Next base: position 4,748 of record JALIZH010003871.1, on the reverse strand, counting down.
AATTTTTTTTCGTGACCTTAAAGTGACAAAAAATCATTTGTGTTGTTACATACACATGGTTTATTCATAGTAACATCAAGCAATATCCTAAACAAAAACACTTTTACGATTCCTTATCAATAAAAATTATGCATTATAATAAACATAGCTCATAGACATACAAAAATAAGCGCACCAGAGTACTTTCCCGGTAAAAAATGTTTTTCCTCTAACCCTAAACACTAGGGGAAAAGTCACCTTTGATCCGATCCGGATCGTCTCACCGCGCACGCTTTCAAGATGTCGTTCCTTCATCATCGTCCGAGCCTGAACTCGTAAATAAATCCTCGCCTGACGAAATGACATCCAATGAATCAGATTCGGCACTTGGCGAATAGTTCACATCGGAAGAATCGCCGCTCGACTCCCTAGCACCAGAGCAACCGGCGCGCACTTCCGTAGCCTAGGCAAACAGCGGGACTGAGCGCATGGAAGAAAACTGTGGGGTTGTGAGCCCGTCCGGAAAACAAAACGAGTGAAAAAGCGATAATAATTAATCATTCGTCTTATCGTCAACGAGACGGAGTTAGTTTTTCCGAATTCCCTAAACAGGAAACTCAACCACGGCGGCGTCGTTTGTGTAATTTAGCGCCTCCCGAAACAGATGTAATCGCGCCCCGAGGAGCCATAAACGAGAGAGTCACAAGCGCTCACCCCTTGAGAGATTAGAGACCAAACAGCCATCAGCTTTGCGGGCGCGAGAAGCGATAACCAACGAAGGACGAAACCGAAACCAGCCGCACCACACGCGCGCGTTCGGGTTTGCAAGCGAAAGCCACCGCGCCGCCTTGGAAAGCAAAAAAAGCAACAGAGAGATATCGGCGCGTGAAAAAAATTCCACGTGTTCCGAAGCGTGGCAGCACATGTCAAGCAAGAGAAGTGATCGAAAAAGGCGCGCGTTTTAAACCAGCCGCACCGCGGGCGCGCTCAGATGCGCAAGCGATAGCCGGTGCCGTTTTGCGAAGCATAAAAAAAGCAACAACGGAGAGACACCGGCGCATGAAAAAAATTTCACAGTTTTCCGAAGCATGGCAGCACATTCCAAGCAAGAAAAGTGATAGAAAAGGGCACGCGTTTTAAACCAGCCGGACCGCGAACGCGCTCGGGTGCGCAAACGGTTGCTGGAGCGCGGCTTTGCGAAGCAAAACAAAAAAACATCGAAGAAACATCGGCGCATGAAAAAAATTCCACGTGTTCCTGAAGTGTGGCAGCACACGCCAAAAGAGAGAAATGATCGAAACAAGCGCGCGTTTTAAAGATAAAGGCCGTGCCGTACATGTACGGTGAAAACCATTTGGGCACTGTTAGGTGCTGCCGTACATGTACGGCGAAAACCATTAAAGGGTTAAATACCCACTCGCTGAGGAATTCTTATGTTTTGACGCCTGGCGCGATTCTACGCTTCCGCCACGCAACACTACATGCGTTAAGGACACTCCTCTCCCTACATGACATTCATATAGTCACTTTTTTTTTTTTTTCGAAGCAGATGCAAGCAATATGTGGCTCTGTGGTAGAACAGCTGCTTGCCACGCAGACGGCCTGGGTTCGATTCTCACTCGAAGTGAAGATTTTTATTATTTATATTATTTGCATCTGTCTCGATTTTTCGGTCATGGTCAACATCATGATATTTCGCTGACAGCCAACGACGCCGATACCTACGCCGGAATTTCTGCGAAACGAGCTCTGTAATGCTATCGCGTTAAATAGCAAGCATCACCGAGCTAAAGCCCAGCAACAACCTAGAAGCAACCCAGAAACAACCTAGCATCTCCGAGGTAAACCCTAGCAACAATCTAGAAGTAAACATATTAAACTTCAGAATCGACCCGCTTCACTGTTCGAAGTCTTACGCGACTTTGCGCAAGCTGCGCCTTTTTTTTTCTTTTTTTTTTATGTGGCGGTGAAGTTTGACGGTTTCAAACGTCAGCTGTTCGTGACATTCGCGTCTTAGAAGGGTTAGGTGAAGCTACGAAATTCATGAATTCGGAGGCATAAAAAGCAATCACCTCGCTCCGAACAGGGTGGCCTGGAGATAATTAGTTAAGGCCTTTGTCCTGCAATGGACATGTGACATACTCATGATGATGATGATGATGATGATGATGAATTGTGGTGTGACTCGCATGTTACAGCTCGCTTGCAAAGCTTGGTAGTGAGAGAATTGTTAATTAGGAGCACTTTTATGATTTTCCATCGACAATAACACTTATGAAACGTGAAACATTTTTGTCGTACCCAGTGCATAGTTGAACAAAACACCCCAAGATGTCGCTACAACGCTTGCTATGGCCATCCACGACTGCAGTAAAGTTGTAATCTGCAAACGGTAAGTTCACGCGCAAGCTGAGGCTGTCTATTAAATAACAGCAATTGTTGAGGTTTTGCGTCTGAGACCACGATATGACAATGAGGGACGCCGCATTGTAGGGCTCCGGCAATTGCGATCATCTGGTGTTCTTTAACGTGCACCTAAATCTAAGCACACGGGCGCCGCTGCCGGGATTCGATCCCGCGACCTTCGGGTCAGCAGTCAAGCACCATAATCACTAGACCACCGTGGCGGGTACTGTCTATTAAAAGGAAGGCTTAAACGGTATATAGAAGACCGGAAGCAGGGTGGTGGTCGTTTCTATTGTTTAACTTGTGGCGGCGCCTTTGTAAGCTACGTCTTACGTCTTTGTTAGAGAGAGAGAGGCAAAGTAAAGGCAGGGAGGACGACTTCCGGTGTACTGGCTTACTTACACCACTACCTCTGATCATCAATTACATTTACAGACAAGATGGATCTTCGAAGTTTGAAGGTGTTGTGTAGGTGGGACCCACGAACCGGCGCAAGTGATTTCAGCAGCTGGTCACTCGGAAGCTGAAAAAAAAAAAAAGACATAAGGCATGCATCAGCATGATAAGGATATGATAATCGCGCACCTGCGCCGGAGGCAGTTTCGCGGGCTCTCGTTTATCAAACCGGCGTTTTTATATCGGCTGCTTCTACAAAGACATAATTTTCAAAATACCCTTGCCAGAATAAAAACTTTAGGTTTTTATTCTGGCATGGGTATTTTGAAAACGAACCTGATGCAAAGCGTACGGGTTTGGGAGTGAGACCTGCACCTGTTTCACCCCTTTTGTAAAGCTCTTCAGCGTTCGTGCTTCGCATGCTGCCGAAGCCACGTAAAACAAGCGCGTGGATGAGATCTCATCCGTCAGGTGCCTCAACGAGTCCAATCACCCACCCCTTTCCAAGATGTTATTGCTGTTTGCACTCATTTCTACGGATAATGCGATTCCTGTTTCAACTTACGACACACGTTCATGTACACTCTATCATTTTTCGACCCTTAGCTCAAATCATCGACTCAATTTTACATAGGTCTTTATTTTTATCAGGGTCTTTGGACAACTATAACCGGCACTGGTCAGGGTGGCCGGAACATAGCGAAGAGTGTCGCTCGGTGCTAGTGCCGCTAAAAAGGCCGTTGGCCTGGTGACATGCTGTCAGTGGTGACGACCATGTAGCTTCTCTGCAAATACCATTCATTGATAAGAAACTGAAGAAGAAAAATAAGAACTTGGTTTTCGAATTCGAGTCGTCTTCATAACAATGATATCTAAAGTTTGTGTTAAAACCACCATGTGACTATGAAGCACGCCACAGTGTAAGGCTCGGGAAATTTCGGCAATGTGATGTTCTTTAACGGGCACTGATATCGCACAGGTCACGGGCCTCTATCGTTTCGCCTCCATCGAAATGGGTTAGCCGAACGTCGAAGGGATTGTGGGACATTGGTGTCATTACTGCCAGGTTAGGCGTCAGTTCTCTAGCCTCCACAGACTTGTCCACAGGTATGTCATTATTAAACTTCTCAGCGCAAAAAATTAGACACGGTACACATAGAAAAGACGAGGACCAGCGCGGCCCTCGTCTTTTCTTGCAGGGGTGTAATCAGAAATTTTTTTCGGTGCGGGGGGGGGGGGGGGGGGGGTTCAACCATACTTTATGTATGTTCGTGCGTGAGCTTATAGTGTGCGTGTATATATACGCAAGCAAAATTGAAAAATGTCGGGGGGGGGGGTTGAACCCCCCCCCCCCTGGCTACGCCACTGTTTTCTTGTGTACTGTGCCTAATTTTTGCGCTGAGAAGTTTAATAATGGAATACAAACTTACCCAATCCCACACTTTACTTTAACACAGGAATGTCCCCGGTTTCGGAACGCAGTTTCGCGTCTGCTACGATTGAGAAGCTCCGGAATAGGCTATTTACGGGAATCGGGCCGCAGTTTGCTTCAGATGTAAAGAATGCTCCGTCATAGATCGTGACAGAGAACGTGCAGCTTGTATTATAGGAAACCTTTATTAAGAATGAAGTGGAAAGACCTACGGCCGACCGTTGCACTGACGTTGTCTTCACGCGCATGCTGACGTCTCACGCACAAGTTGATCTCCGCAAATACACTGGTACGTTGGGCCATCTGATAAACCATCGCGAAATCCTAAACTATGCAACGCATCTGCATTTGGGGAAAAACAGCGCAAAAGTAGACGAAGCGTAAGCGAAGAAACACGAAGTACGAGGGTTGGTTGCGTGTCTCTTCGCTTGTGCATGCATAGTCTACTTTGGCGCACATTTTTTTTTTTAATAGCAAATGCGTAACGAACTATACCGCACTTCTGGAAGATATCTAGTTAGACGGAAAAGTTCTT
>JALIZH010003867.1:10000-25000 GCA_030522465.1 Rhipicephalus appendiculatus | reverse complement strand
CATTGGAGTACCCGTTTAACTCTGGCACCGTTTCGATTCATCACTGCAGCTGAAAATGCTGACGAATATTTCAAAACGTTACGTAACTCGCTTAAGAGTGCTGTATGTCAGAGTTGTCTTCGTACACATACTTCACAGAAATAGATTATCCCGTATCTAAGTGAAATTAATAATTTAAGATTCATTACCTCCTGCGCCACCGTTCCACACTTTAGGGGCCCGGCTTTTTAGTAGATCCATGCTTCTCATGTGGCGTGGTCACACTCACAGTATGAACCGCAATATGAACGAACAAGGTCTAAAATAATATAATGAACAAAGCTAACCAATAATTAATCACAGTAATTAACGTGAAATCGCTAAAATCGCTTCGGAAACATGCGCCTGACTCCCGCGCCGCGCGAGAGAGGGCACCACGGCCTAGCAGATCGAATACAATGGCTTCTTCCACGTGCACTTCACCGGCGCTTGGTCGCTACATCTCAAGGGGGGAACAACCTAACGGAACTCGCTGCAAACGACCCGTCTCTCAACTGCCGTAACTAGCGGGAGGTCGTTAAAGCGGATGATAAAGTATTGCGCATGTTGCACATCGAGTTTGCGTATCTCCCAAACAATATTCTACTCGTGCCAGAGAATCCTTACGTGCTTACCTTAAATTTTGTTAACGTCATCGTCCGTGTGGCCAACGCAACAGCGGGAACTTCAGGGAATGGGAATCGCTCCGTGACCGTGCTACGCACTTCCTTATAGATGCGAGGCAGCGGGCGCTAACCCCTACACTGGCGGCGGCGTTGACGCTGGCGCTCATCACGGCGTTGCGTAGGAGGGAAACCTGGGGAGGCGCAAAGCACGCAGTGATGGACCTGTGTTTCCTAATGAAACATCCCAATCGCTGCTAATGGGCAATGAGAGACAGAAGACTCCGATTGGACACAGAGACCCGCAGTCCGCGTTTAGTTAACGCGCACGCTGCGAATTTTTATTGTTCAACAACAAACAGGAGAAATCTCCCACCGGCACTACCTTGCAGGTCAAGATCCAGTGCCTATATATACGGGGTGGCCAGTGAACGGTTGTGCAGCGCGAGCAGTGGGTTTTTTCAATCAAGAAACTCGCTAGCATACGCTGCCTGCGTCGGCGTTGCGAGGTGAGAGGGATGGGGAGGGGACGCGCATGCGCAATGGGGGTGTAAACGCCGCAGGAGGGATGCCTAGAGGGAGAGAGAGGGGCGAGCGTAGGAGAGGAGGTCTGTGGAGAGGGTTTGCGCATGCGCAGTAAGGGTGGTCAGGACGCACACCACCACCAGCACCATCACCACCACCACATTGAACTCGGCCTTAAGATGCTTCGCATCTAAAAAATTCAGCTAGTTCCATGCCGCGAAAACCGTCGGAAGAGGAAGCCGTTAGCGCAAGAGTGTCTGTCATTGGCTAGCGAGATCGCGTGCTGTCGTAAACCTTCCGCTAGATTCGAAATACACGGTTGCACTTGATTGGGCAAAGCGAGATCACGTGACCTGCGGGCCCGGGTAATGCCGGCTCAGCGAATCCCTCGAGCCTTGTGCCTTGCCTTGGATTATTACAATTAATGTTAATCTCTAATTAATCTAGTTATTGAAAGTGTAAACTGCTTTCCTGGTATTGCGTACCGAAAGTTATCATCATCGTAATCATCATCATAATTATCAGTTGCAGCGTCATCATCATTTCTTTAGATTTATTTTTTTATTGACTCCCCTAGTAGTTGGCCACTACTAATATTACTACTACTACTACTACTACTACTACTACTACTACTACTACTACTACTACTACTACTACTACTACTACTACTACAATGACGACGACGGCACAATGTAGACGGCTTCGCAGTATAAAACCGAAAGCTGTATTTCGGTTTCCTATCTATATTTTAGGTAGTCTGAAGCTAAGCTTCTAAGGGTTTGTGCCGAAAGAAGAAATCGAGTTGCACCTGCTTCTTTCGCAACGCCTAATCTAAGGGCTTAAATCCCCACCCAATCTTGCTTTGGCAGCTCCGGAAATCCCCTCGTCGTTCTATTTGGCGACGCGCGCTTTTCTGTGGGTATCATAATTTTCGGTGTACTACACATTGCTTTCGTCCGTAGCCAATTTTATGGAGCCACGCCTTCGAGCAGGTGCGCGCCGATAGCAAAAGAGACCCGAGAGAGTTGCACTTCGAGACGAGCCCCGGCAGATATGATAGCCGCACACGAAATGAAATCCAGTTTCAATCGACTGCGTCAGAAAAGCAACCATAATAAAACAAAATAAAGTGTCAGAAAGTGTGGCGCGATGTGAATGAACAACAGGAACAAAATCTAAGAAAACGCTCTTTATTTGTCGAGCGAAAAGAAACAAAACAAAATTCGTCTTTTACTTACAATAAACTAGGGCCTGCTGCACTCCAAGGTTTTCCGAAAAATTTAAGTGTCGCCAACAATTCACATGAGAACGAATCCTGTGAGCAAAATTTAGGATTGCTGCAGCTTCCCGAACAGTTCCAGATGGACTTAAGGGGAACAAATCTAATCTTTCGTTTCCTCTTCTTGTGCGGTGAGAAATAAGTAGCAGGAGAATCCCATTCGTGCCTCAGCAATCTGTCGCTAGATTTGGAGGTCCCCGTTGTTTAAGCCTCACACAGTCAGTATGGGTAGGTGGTAGTAAATTATAATTGATATTTTGAGTGGCAAGATTGAAATATATAACCGCAACTATCTTTATATGTCAGTGTGCACATTAACTCACTAAGGGCGTAGTATATAAGGAGATATACGTTATGCACTGGCCTCGCACTTCGGATTTTTCCTGTTTTAAACAAGGAGAACTCGAATTCGAAGCTAATGAAACGGAAATTTTCTGAAAGTTATTACAGAGAAATTTCAAATAAGGTGCCTGCTCAAGCCGGGAAAAAGCATGAAATAATCAACAAGGTCTGTGCGCTTGCTTGCGACGGCGAAATAGTGAGTAGCTTAGTGTGAAAAAAGAAGCTTGCTGCAAAATTGTTATGGATAAAATGCTATAAGCACAAAACCGTTCCACACGCCGTATGATGATTAGGGAGCGTGTAAATACGCACTAATATTTACGCGGGTGTGCCTCCTGGATCTGCCCATGCTTAGAATCCAACGCGTAGCATTGTGTCAACAGGATCTCCATTCGTGCGATTCCTTTACTATGTGAAATTTAGTATACTGATGAGACTATACTGTGTCTTGTTTCATCTTTAGTTTCGCTATGGGAATGTACTTAGTGTTTTTGATATTTTTTATGGCTCGAACGATTTGTGCGAGCTCACTTTATGTGCGACTTTACGTAGATTGTTTTTTTACATGAGTGTGATTTTAACTAATACATTTTCTACGAAAATAAATAGCCGGCGCTATAAATAAGCTCCAACATCTGACAAGGAGCCTATATTTTAAAATAATACTTTGCACATGTGCTAATAATGATATCTGGTGTTTTACGCGCGGTGGAGGCCGGTGGCAGTGGATGGCTCCAGAAATTTGGACCATCTGGTGTTCTTTACCGTTCACTGACATCGCACAGTACACAGGCATCGAACATTTCACTTCCATTGAAATGCGACCGTCGCGGCAGGGATCGAACCCGCAACTTTCGGGTGAGCAGCCGGGCATCGTGACCGCTGTACCAGTCAGGTGGACAACTGGGTGTCGACTTCGTTCCTTAATACCAACAAACTATTTCGATGAAATAGCTGCAAGGAGTATATATCTTAGAGTCAGCCACGGCCTCCTTGGCCGCGACTCTGAGTCTGCACTCTGAGTCGCGCACCTCAGGACTTTCAATACAGTTTTGCATGCACCCATCCATCCATGGTGAATTCTAGCGTAAATGCTCTTTTGTCAATACACGCAATGCCACTTACGAATGGAGGCTTATGAATTGGAACCCGAGAGTTAATGTCAGCAATCTCTGTCGTTCACAGGTCCCCCTCGTCGACTGGCCACCCTCTGTGTAATGCATAGCGTAAGGATTGGGTGAATTTTTTTTCTAACGCACACAAACAGAGCAATGCTTTCCTGTATATACAGGCTATCGAGCTAACATCGTAATGTCTTTAACTTGCAACCGTCCTTTGCCGCTTACGGCGTATCTTCAGTATCAATGGTTCAAATACGGCATATTTTCTAACGAACCTTTCCCCGTATTTGCCCATATATAACAGCAATAATAACAAAGACGACGACAACAACTAAAATGTCTTTCTACGAAGTTTCCAGCCAAGCTATATTATTTAAATGATACGTGTTTCGCCTGTACAGGTGAATTTGGAAATATTATTTGGTACAGTGACGCCAAGCCTACCTTAGCCAAATGTGCACAGCGCGCGAACAGGAGTGTTCCTCCGAAGAGGGCTGTTTTCATTCGACTTCGCATAGCATTCGTCAATATGTTGCTCCTGGACACGGACTAAAAGGCAAATTTTTAGGGCAGTGATATTTGACCCCTCCAACTCCGACGTGCGCAATGGTATGAACGGAGACCCTTAGCCGAGACGATTTGCATGACCTTGACGTATCAGGAAGAATATACTAAATCCACGACACGAATCTGATGCATTATCAGTGGCATGCTATTAATCAAACCGAACACTATGCGCGATATTAAAAGCTCTCGCGCATCCCCAAGTTTTGCTGTTTACCGCAGAGGTGCTGAATGATCACTTCAATCCCATCTTCTCGTGACCTTCCGTCATTTCCTTTGACCCCTATTTGACACATTGTCGCATTCCCGTGAACGCGAGACTGACGAATAGTCGATGCTTTGTGTAAGGGTTTCTTTTTTCTTTTCGCCTTTTTGCGCTCACCTTCTCTTTCGGGAATAGCGAGCATTAAGTAAGACCAATGGGAATCCCTGCCATTTGCAGGGCTTCGTCCGCAGTGCACGAATGCCCTCTTCATCTTTTCCGCGACCACAAGGGATTGCCTCCCTCGCCACCCAGTGATATAGAGTGACGTCCCCGTACAACTCCTTTCGATGCTGAAAGACGCTGCAGCATTTCCCGGGCCTCTGGTCTCTCTTTCTTTGCATTCTCCGTAGTCATATACTGCGTTTGCTGCGGCGTGCCTCTGCCGATCGGCCCGGGCACGCGCGAGCGCCCGTCAGCTCGGGAGGCCTAATAGGGAAATATTGGCGCGCTCGCTCACCGAGATCTCCCTAGCGACAGCGCAGGCAGTGGTCGCCCAGCTCATCTTGCATGGCCTGCCTTTGCTTGTTGCGATTCGCATGTGTTTGTTTATATACGCCACGTGGAATGCGCTTTGTCTCTTCCGCAGTGTTGTATCGTGCTGCTGCTCACTGTTCTTCGGCATTCGCGTGCCGCACTGCCGAGAGCAGTCGTGCTCCTGCCATCTTCTTGATATTCTTCCTCTCCACCATTCCTCTTTCGTTTATCTGTTCCTTTCCAGAATATCTTTATGGGCAACTGCTTCCTCCGCGTATCACGCTTTAGAAATAACAACAGTAAGAGAAGCAAAACCGCTATTTTTTTTATTTCTTTTTGTTTAGCATATGCAGTGAAGCGTTGCGGCAGAGGTTTAAAGAGTTTAGTGCTCATGAGTCAAAAACCGCCGTTGACAACTATATTATAGGATGGTAACAAAAGTCACGTGTGGCAAACACCATCATTGCCAAGGTGAGAATAAAAGTGAAAATATTGGCGAATAAAATGTGACCGAAATTGATTCAATGTAAAAGTGTATTTAAATGGATTAGAGGTGATCACTAAGGGCATAAGGTGAACAATATGTGACTAACATGCGAAATAAAGATGTGTCAAATACGCCTTTACAATTATGTGCTAAAGTGTATTAATTTGAATAAAAGACACATATACTGGCACTGAATGACTCGTACGGATACACTGATACTAATAGATAGATAGATAGATAGATAGATAGATAGATAGATAGATAGATAGATAGATAGATAGATAGATAGATAGATAGATAGATAGATAGATAGATAGATAGATAGATAGATAGATAGATAGATAGATAGATAGATAGATAGATAGATGTCGGATGCTTACTATGGTATATACAGTGATCACATATACGCACAAATAACAGGTACAGTCACGCACTTTTGTATACACAGAAGAGTTATTCATGAAGTTTCTTTAAGGCGTGTAGAATTAACACTGAATCAAACAAGAGAGCATAGCCCTTCGGTTGTGTTCTCCTTAGCGTTAGCTGAAGGGAAAGTCAGTTTTACTTAAGAGGGACCGCCAGAATAAAGGCGGAGAAATCATTCGAGACGGTGCTCGGTGGGCTATCTCACACATGCAGGAAGGGAAAGAAAATAATTCTCCATTGGCCGAATCTTTATTGTATTCCACGTTAGACGGGTAAAATAAAAGCAGTGTTCATTATGCAAACAATTACTACGAGCAACATGATCTCAGACTTTGCTTTTTTCGTCTTGCCTTCGATGATGTAGCAACTGGCTGTTCGAGTTACATACAAGCATAACGTAAATGGTAATTTATTAATTTTCGCAGCGGCGTAGCGTAGTTAGGCGCACTATATATGAACTGCTGCAAGTCAATGACTGACATAGTTAAGGTGCAATTTTTTACTCTATATGATGGAATGAAGCACATTTTTCTGTGCCATCAGCGTCCAGCGTGCGTGCTGAATTCTGGCTGTTGTATACGAGCGTATGAGGAAAAATGTACCTCCCGCATTGCCGTTAGCTGTAGGCAATTTCTTTGCCGCTTGTATAAAGTTTTTCTTTAAATTGATGGACCTGCCTGCATTTCTCTCAATTTAACATATATATATATATATATATATATATATATTCAAATTAATGCTTCTCATTGTTCCCGACATGCGCATTGGGTCTGCATATTTTTCTTATTAGGCTACCATACAGAATTCAATGGTGAATGCTGAAATTGGTGTGAAGTTTTCTTTATCTCATTTCTTAGCCTCACGAAATACCGTTTTATTGAAAGGAATGTTGCAGATGAAGAAACTGCAAGGATTATCTTGCATGACGTTGAGGCTGGGAAAAGATTTTACAGTTAGCTTTCTGGGCTAACTGCGATCGATGTTGAGTCTGTAAGGTCCGTTATTGATTGGCGGAATTTGTCAAGATTCAAAAAGTAGTCACTGCCACTTTTTGAGTTTCTATGCTTGCCAAAAGCTTCAGATAAGCTAATGTGTAATCCGGATAGGATCGCCTGGTTTGTGACTGAAATTTTCGAAAAACAAAAAAAAAAAACAAAAAAACAATTCGAGTTCGAGAAAGTTACCAAGCCCGACCCTACGACGTGACGCACTTAGCAGAAGGGTACTGAAACAAAAAATGCATACACATGTAAAAGAGAGTGTTGAAGGGACAGGAGTAAAGGTATTTGGGCGCCGAGATTACACGTGCACATTTTCCTGAAATTGCGCCGTTCCCGTAAGCGCCCACCGGAGCCAGCCGACGCGAGGAGAGAGCTTGCCAAGCGACGAACATCAAGGCGATATTACGAAGAAGAGTTTCAAATAAAAAAAAAATTAAAAAAAGAGGAGGGCGAAAATCTGCCCCCCTTTCTCTACAAAGCGTATTCACGAACAGGAAGTAATGTGAGGAGGTGGGCTACGAGGCTCTGCAAACAAAGAATAGAAAGGAAAGTAATGAGATAATATAAGAGAGTTATAAGAGGGCTCAAGTTCAGACCTACAGTGCGAGGCATACAATGCTGCGAAACACGCGTAAAGAAAAACAAAAAACAAAGCTTGATGTACGCATAAAAGGAAGCTGAAGGAAAGCGCTAAAAAGTCCAGCGTTTGTGTTTGTTCTCGCAAATGACTTGACTTGTACTTAGCTTACACTTACAATTTTTTTCAGCGTGTGCTCCAACTTTGGTTGGTCGGCTTGTTTTAAAGAAAATTACGGCGTGAACTTTAGGAGCTCAGTCGGCCATGAAAGAGGCAACATGGCACGTAGAAACATCACGTAAAGAGATGAGATTAAAAGTGAATGACTTGGCGAATACGCGAAGAAACAATTTTCGCAACGCATTGTGCGAAAGCGCTGCTTCGTAGAAAAAGAAAAATAAGAACGACGTAAGTGTGAACACGTGCCTTACATTACGTTCTACGCTTTTTGAAAGGTGTGGGAAATTACGGTTTCTGTACGCTTTGGTATCACATGGTCATCAGGCTGCGGGCGTCTGATGCTTATCTCGTGGTTTCTGCTACCACGCCATTGTTTTTTCTTTGTTCTGTTTCTTCTAAGACATCAAGAAGGGGTGCAAAGACGTACATTCACGCTATTACTTTACGACAGTTTTCTTTGTTAGTTTTCATATCACCCAGAAATCATCACTGGTAGGTTGAAATAAAGATCTGTTTTTTTTCTCACCTTTTTAAATAGGAGTTTTTAAAGCCGCTGGAAATTGAAACGGGACGAAGACCTTTTCGTGAATGCTTCATATTTCGGGAAGACTGGCATCTTTTATTTGGTATTTTTCCTGTTTTTCTTGTCGCTCCCCCATGGCTTTGATTATGCCCACGGTCGCGCCAGCTGGAACTATATCGTTCTTGCAGCGTCTTCGCTCGTTGTGATGGGATCCCTCGACCGATCAGAGCCGACATACTCAAATCACAGAAACAAACAAAAATGGCGAAGGAAAGCTATGTCATCATTAAACGTCGCTCATAGAAACATGGACGCATTTTAATTACTATTCCGAAAAGAAACATCATGTGGAATATTTATATTCACGTCGCGATGCTTCACTGGCGAGCATCAACGAACTAAAAGAACGTCTTGTGTACTTCGCCAACGTACTCTGAGATCAGTTCTCAAATGGGGGTCCACGGACACCAGGGGGGTCCGAGAAGCCTTTTTATTTTTTATTCAACAATTACATCGACACTCTTGGCTGATTTTTGCCGTCGGCGTCGCCGTCATGTCCAGGATATGCATATGTATGTATATATATATATATATATATATATATATATATAAAATACACAAGAAAAATGATTTCGGAGCACCCGACCGGGGACTTGAACCAGCGACCGATCACTCCACAGCGCGCCGCCTTAGTCAACTACATAGGTTGGCAAAACTTGTGGAGCTCACTCAGACTCACCCATGAAATATATTTTGCACTTAGGACTCACTCGGACTCAGACTCACGAAAATGTTTCTGAGCCGGACTCACTCGGACTCACACTCACGAAAGTTTTCTTCAACCGGACTCACTCGGACTCAAACTCACCAAAATATTACTCACCCGGACTCACTCAGACTCAGACTCATGGCTCCATTTGAGTCTGAGTGAGTCCGAGTGAGTCGACTCATGAGTCCGTTAGCCTAAAATTATCTTTTTCGACCATGGTGTCAATGCTCTATAACACCAATATCTCACGTAATCGGTGCTCTTCTTGGCGCCTTTTGATATAGTACCTTTGAATACGAGTGACAAGTGCTCGTAAGCCAGTAAGGTCATTTTGCTTGAAAGAGATGACAAGATATATTTATCAAGAACTTCCTTGGAAGAGTTGGCAAGGGGGGGAGGGGGAGGTCAAGGCACTCCCCTACGTAATTCCCACCTCTGATCAATAAATATTGAAATGGTATATAAAACACACTGCTTTGGAATGCGTGTGAGTAGACGTGAGTATAAACGTGAATTCAGGCAAGGCTGATAGTAATGTTGAAGATGAGTAGATATGACCATAGGTCGGCAAAAAAAAATTGGAACTCCTCAGACTCACTCAAGAACTATATCTTGCACTTTGGACTCACTCGGACTCAGACTCACCAATATTTTCCTAAGCCGAACTCACTCGGACTCACACTCACGACAATTTTCTTCAACCGGACTCACTCGGACTCAAACTCACCAAAATATTACTCACCCGGACTCACTCAGACTGAGACTCATGGCTCAATCTGAGTCTGAGTGAGTCCGAGTGAGTCGACTCATGAGTGAGTTCGCCGACCTATGGTCAACTATACTACGCGCCATGCTTGCGCGGGCATGTTAACGGCAGGCTATTATTATACACCATTTAAGGGTGGTGGTACGCAGATCTCAGAGGAGCTTCAGTGTTTTCAATCATGCAGCGCTCCTACACTTTCTTTCAATTTGAAAACTGCCCTTCAGACGCGCACGAAGAAGTGGCCCCTTTCAGTAGCCCCCTTGATGTCGAAAGAAAAAAAAAAAGATCGCCGGAAACACTTTGGGTCCGATGCCACCACATGGCAGGAGACGCAGAGGGGTCACTCCACGCGCCGCAGTTTAAAATAAAAAGAATTATCTAAGAGCGTCGGGTTCTGCATTGTCGATACTTGCAGCGCGTTGCTTAAACAAAAAAACGTAAGAACTGTCACAGTTGTTAGGTCACGCTTGTCCCTATGTGTACCAGCGCGTTCATGTCGAGGGGTCCGTCTGTGTGCTTCAGCGGAAGCTACAGGCATCGAGCTGCTTGTCGTTCTTCGTGTGACATTCCAATTTCATGCTGTCGCATTCATTTGTTCGCCGTTGCGGTGAAACTGATTTTTCGGAGTCCGCAAAGCCCATCCTCGAAAAAAAAAAAAAAAAAAAAAACATTCACTGACGATTATGATATGCCTAAGGCGAGTTCTGAGCGCAGCTTCGTGTTAGGGTAAGGCCAACTAGAAGTTTCGGTTTTCCGCAAAGGTATCCACTAGGCCATAAATCATAATCTTTGTAAAATAGGACAGCACCCACTACACCATTATTCATCTTTCTGTGGATAAGGTAGGTACCCGCTACGCATTTGTTAGGTATTATGTGCACTTTGCTGATGCTGCATGGTGCTCATGTCGATAAAGAATTATCTGTGAGTGGTACTCATTAAACCACACACTCGTAGCGCAATTAGCGATGTTTGATGACTGGTAGTTATTTTACTCTTCTGTCATGCTATATTACTTAGGTTAGCATGATTCCTTGCCCGACACGACGCCTGTATAGGCTCCTTTTGCAAATGAGTTTCGAGCACCAGTGTGCCTCTGTCGCAGAATACTCGACTGTCACGCTTGAGGGCCCAGGTTCAAATTCCATTCGATCCTGGGCATTCTTTCTCTCATATTATTTCTTCATGTCGATTGGGTAAGCCACTGATGGTGACGTCGATGGGGACGCCGCTAGACGCAATAACGCGCGTTTAAGAGCTCCGCTCAAAAAATCCTTTTTTGGAGGAACGCTATCGAGCGGACAGCGGCCCCTTCTGATTTTTGGTGTGCTTCACTGCATAAAGTTTTTGCATTGGGGCCAAGCTGACTTACGTTTCCCTTTCTCCACGAGATGGCTATAAAGCTTTTGCTGCAGTTTTCTACGACATATGCACGTGAGCATACTTTTTCTAGGCTTGTATAAAGTGAAGAGTAAGCATAGCGACAGAAACATGTTGAAAGTGGCTGCAAACCACAGTACTTATTGACAAGCTGTTGAGATCGAAGCGGTGTGGCATCTTAGTTTCACCGTTCTTTGACAGGGTGAAATAATAATAATAATAATAATAATAATAATAATAATAATAATAATAATAATAATAATAATAATAATAATAATAATAATAATAATAATATCTGGGGTTTTACGTCCCATAACCACGATATGAATATGAGAGACACTGTAGTGGAAGGCTCCGGAAATTTTGACCATAAGGCATTCTTTAACGCCCGCTGACATCGCATAGTACACGAGCCTCTAGCCTTTCTCCTCTATCGAAATGCGATCACCGCGACCCTGATCGAACCCGCGACCTTCGGATCAGAAGTCGAGTACCATAACCACTGCCACGGCCGCTGGATGAAAAAGAAGGTGCGGCCTGTTGCGTGCCGCTGAAGTGGCGTCTTGGGCCTAGTTCTCCTCGCGCCCGCTCTGGCGCCTCTGCTCGTCCCACGGAGAAGCGCTTCCACATGCATTGGTACGCGCGACAGTGACTCTAATCAGGCCGTAAATAACGCGTTTTGTAGTTGCACATCACAGGTTGAATATTGAAGTCGTTCTTAGCAGGGCCTATTGCCCCACATATGTGAAAGGTTTGCCCTAGGAGTGCGATTGTTTCGTAGTGCGGGCCTCGATATTCTCCATGAATGCTGCCCGCTTGAATCATCTGTAGCGAAAAGTGACTGATCGCGTTAATCGGGAGGCAGATACCGGGCAGATTCCAAGGGCTGATGTATCGGCCCACTGAAGCGCACCACGAAATCACAGACAATTTAAACGTAGGTCCTTCTAGTGCACCAGCGAAGGCCGGCTGCGGTCCAAAGACCGAGTTAGAACCAATAGTTGACAACACAAACAAAATGTATTCTCAGGAAAGGCAGTAAAAGCATCGCACAAACTTGCACACTCGGCTGGTTTCAATTACAACTCACAACTTCACTTAGATGGTGTTTAAGACAACAGGAACAAACTTACCGCGCTACAAGTGCAATCTCATTCATTAGAAACTATCCAAGAACACTGAAAAGCCTTGAATATTGACCAAACGTGTGCAGCCCACAATTCTTCGAACGTTTCTTGAATATTTCTCTCCCAGGAAACACTTAAACGAACTCCAGCGCTGATCGTCGTCTCGGTGACACTATTCAAAACAGAGCTCCCACGGCGTCATCACTTGATTCTTCAAGATCGACTGACCGCACCACACGACTCACTCGAACAACATAACCCATTCGATGTCTTCAACATCCCCTCCACCCCCTCCACCCTCTGTAACCTATCATTTGGATTCTTCCCGGCTTCGCCAACATTCGAAGTTATTATGACGCCTCTGTTGCGGCGGTCGGCCGCAACAGAGGCCCCACTACCGTGCGCTTTCTTCATCCAGTGGCCATGCAAATACGTTGCCTCGAATTCTCCCGATCTACGCGGGCGTTAGGCTGTCGCGATGGCGTCTTCGTTGGAGAGCAAGGGCGCGCCATGGGCGCCTTTTGATACTTGTTTGTTCTCGTTGCGCGCGACCGTCGGCGCGGCGGTGATTTAATGCTGTTGTCTGGAAGCGGCTGAGCACGTCTCACTTGGCGTCCACTTGTGACAAAAGAAGTGCTCTGTTACGAATAATACGCTTCCCGACACTGTAGATCGCAGTGGAATACGTGGTAATTCAAAGTAGCGTCTCTTCTCGCGTTCGAGCTGCTCAGTGGCACACAACAGCTTGGCGGCATCACAACACTGGAAAAAACTGTCTGGCACACACGTGCGCACCAGAGAGCCGTACTCAAGCCCAAGAAATATGAGGCAAGCTTCTCCCACACACGATCACAAACGAAAAAAAAAAGCACGAGAAGGCACTCGAAAAAGCACATGGACACGCACAAATCCTGAGGCAACACCATTGTAACACGAAGTGTCGTCTGCTTTGAAGAGTGCAGTATTGGCGTCCTCACCAAAAAAAAATTGAAGGACACTTTGTACATTCCAAAGTGTGTTCGGTGAAAAGCGTGTGGCCATTCCACTGATTATGCCATGTCTTTTTTCTTTTACACTCTCAGTGGGATAACACACAAACCGAATGGGTGCGTGTTTTCTTCTTTAATTTTTTACCGCGAATCGCAGCGAGACGCGAGACTCATCTTCCTCCGTTCGCATGCGTTAGTATTTTCTCGCGCTTTGCGCATCGTGCAAACGCTATCCGCGTTCCAGCTCTTAAATCGACGGACCCTTTGTAAATTGGAAAGTGTATTCCGTGAACGCCTGGGTCCATTGAGACGGCATCGGTCAGAATGATTGCAAACTCCCGGGCATAGCGACGCTACGCAAGCAAAGCGCGAGCGCTATAGTCCGACGCAACCGGCGTCCGTCTGCGCATCCCGGCGGCCACCTGGCTCCGTGCCAGAGCTCGGATGGACGGACGGACGGACGGACGGACGGACGGACGGACGCCGGACGGACACCGGACGGACACCGGACGGACGTGAGCATGAGACATTAAAGGCTTTCGCCTTAAAGATTACACCATCTCCCGCTAAAGGGCACCATGTGTAGATGCGAAGCAGCGGGCGCTAACGCTTACACTGGCGGCGGCGTTGACGCTGGCGCTCATCGCAGCGTTGCACAGGAGAGAAACCTGGGGGGGCGCAAAGCACGCAGTGATGGACCGGTGTTTCCTACTGAAACATCCCAATCGCTGCTAATGGGCAATGAGAGACAGAAGACTCGGACTGGACACACATACCCGAAGTCCGCTTTTAGTTAACACGCACGCTGCGAATTTTTCATCGTTCGGCAACGCACAGGGAGAAATCTCCCACCGGCACCACCTTGCAGGTCAAGATCCATTGCCATATATACGGGGTGGCCAGTGAACGGTTGTGCAGCGCGAGCAGTCGGTTTTTTCAACCAAGAAACTCGCTAGCAGACGCTGCCTGCGTCGGCGTCGCGAGGCGAGAGAGGGGGAGCGTAGGAGGCGAGAGAGGGAGGGGACGCGCATGCGCAGTGAGGGTGTGGCCTCCGCGGGGAGGGATGCCTAGAGGTGGAGAGGAGGTTTTTTTATTTTTATTTTTTTTAATGGGTTGGCGCATGCGCAGTGGTGGTGTGGACGAACGGACACCGGACGGACGTGAGCATGAGACATTAAAGGCTTTCGCCTTAAAATGCGGCCGCAACTGTCAACTCCACCGAGACGCGCTCGCCCATTGACGGCGCCGCGACGCAACAGGGCGCCGGACAGGGATAAATAAAGGCACCGATTTGACGCTTCATACTGTGTCTCTTTATGACCGCCCCCCCCCCCCTTTTTTTTTTCCTGACCGCAAGGGGCCTCTTGTGACTTTCAATAGTCCACAAGCGTTTCTCGAAACATCCATGGCTTAGAACCCCTGCTATAGATGTTACAAAATAACGTGCCGGTTAACCCCTTAGGCATCGTTTGTGGATTCTAGTATTATGGTATCTTCGACTCGTCGCCTCCGTCCTCCGATTCAAAGGTGCACGTATACGACGCTGCCCGAACACGGAGACAGA
>JALIZH010003867.1:0-5000 GCA_030522465.1 Rhipicephalus appendiculatus | reverse complement strand
ACGACCACTGCCGCAGAAATTCCTCCTCCCCAAGGAAGAACAATTCCTCCGACAGAAACGATAGGAGCTCGGAGTATAAACGTTCCAGAATCGGAAAGAGTGCACGACGACGATGACCTGCTGCCACAGCCTCGCACCTGTTACGCCATAAACAAAAAGCTCCCGCGGCAATTAGAAGGCGTGCAAAGCGACTACGCGAACAACGACCAGATGTGACAAAGCGGTCAACACCAAGGCCACGGAAACCACTGTTAACGGCTTTCCAAAATACTTTTGCAATGACACATTGCTGCAGCACATGCTCGTTAGACTCCTGTAGCGGACAGTTAGGGCAAGTGGAAGATGGGATCATGCCCCAACTCTCTAGCCTGTCCCGTGTTGGGAGTACTCTCCATCCTAGACGCCACATGAAGTCACGGAGATGGCCACGCAAAAAGGATGTCGTTATCGCACTCCACAAGACACGTCTCGATCGTGCTAGACGGGCTGGAGGAACCTGAGGGAGCAGCAGGGCCGCTGTTGTATCTACAATACGGTTTTCTAGAATGTCTAGATCAGGACAAACCTGCTGTGCGTTACGATAAAATGCTACAGCCGTGGAGTAAAATGCAGGTACATCAAGAACATGTGGCGCGGAATGAAGTCGTGCTTCCGGTAGCAAATAGCGTATCTTAGTGCCTAAGAAATAGCAGGCGAGATCGCGCGCGGGACGCTGGTCACCGTGTAACAGGCGAAGCAAGAATCGCAGGGCAAGCAGCCGGCAGCGAACAGACACGGATGGGAATGCGAATCCACCGCAGTTGCGTGGTTGCCCAAGCGCTGCTCGGCAAACTAGCTCCGTTCCACCTGACCAGAAAAATGAGCCAAGAAGGGATTGCAACGACTTAGTTATTCGTAGTGGGGGCTGTACGACATGAGATATGTACCAAGCACGGCCGCAAAACACAGTCTGTGCTAAGTACTGTCTTTCCAACAGCGGTAAATCGTACTCTTGCGCTTCCCGGATGTGGCGTTTTACATCTTCGAGTACTGATATACCGGCTGATATACCGTAGTGGGTATAATCAAGCCCTAGAATGCGAATTGAGTCGATTTTTTTTTTGAAGACCAAAAAAGCGACTTAGGCAGGCGTCTGGGGAACCAAGAAATAAATATCGACATTTTGCAAAATTCAACACAGCACCTGAAATAGTCCCATACTCAGCAAAAAGCCGCAGACTACGGGATAAGCTGTCCTCATTCTTCAAATACAACGTGATGTCATCTGCGAACGCTGTCACCTTCACGGTACCACTACCTGCTAGTGGAATGCCTCGAACGTATGAATCAGCAAGTAACGAGCGCAGGAATGGTTCGAGGCTGAGTACAAAGAGTACAGGGGATAGAGGACAACTCTGGCGAACACCGCGGGTAACAGGAAATGGAGCACTCTCAAAACCATCAAGAAACAAAGTGCTGTGTATATTTCTGTATGCATTTCTGAGAAGCCAAACGCTGCAATTACGCTAAATATGAAGCTGTGTTCGAGGCGATCGAATGCCTTTTTCTTGATCAAGTGAAACCAATAGTCCATGTGCTGATCTCGCCAACGTGTATGCAATTATATCACGCGTAACAAAGGAAAGACTATGTATTTCTCTTCCAGGAATCGAGCACGCCTGATGATGTCCTATTAAGGAAGGCATCAGGCTTCTCAAACGCCGAGTGATAACTGCTGCAAAAGTTTTGTAATCAACGTTGAGAAGCGTAACTGGTCTTCATTCCTCTGGGCGGACTGACAATGGGTCATGTTTAGGTATTAAAACAATTCGACCATCGCGAAAGCTATCAGGAAAATGAAAGCTCTCGAAGCAGCGGCAAATAACAGAGGTGAAAATGGCACCGATGTCATCCCAGAAGGTTAAATAAAACCCGACGGGCAACCCGTCCGGCCCAGGGGCCGAACCACGCTTCATGGAAGACAGTGCCTCTTTCACCTCATCAGCTGACGGATTTGCACAAAGTTGCTCAGCTACGTCTGATGGAACCTGAGGCAGCCCACTAAACATTGTGACTGTCTCGGCGGTACCATGATACGCTGACATTGTCGATCGAGCCATGTTTTCAAAATGAGCAATGAAAACTGATCGATCACGCGCAGGTGGTAACGCAGTGGGAAGGGCTCTGGCGACCCTGAGTTTCCAGCGGACTCGACTGTCTGAGAAGCGAGCTTCTCGCAAAGCGCAGAACCTCGGGATGAGCACATGGATTACGTCTGCAACGCCAAGCAGCCGCCGATAGCGACGACGCTGCAATAAGGCGTTGGAAACGACCCCGTAACTCTCGCTGTTCAGAAACCCACTTGTGCAGGGCGTGTTCACTGGCGTTTGTGAGGAACGCGGTTCTTTTCATAACAGCGTTCATACTGGCGTTTTCACCGAGTTCTTTTTGTCAGTGCGGTCGACGCCCTTTCAGCAGCTATCGCGTACCATTCTTGAGGGGAAGAGCAAATGATTGGCACAGAAAACAATATAGACATTCAGGGTGTTTCGCATCGTCAACGCATCACCGACGCTAATGTTGTGGCGACATCTGCTCAGTTAACATCAAATTACTTTTACGGCTTGGCATCGCCTCAGTAGTCCTAGCAGCACCAAAACAAACGAGCGATATAAATAATAGCGAAAGAAGATACCTGATTATTTGCCCTCAGCGTTAGATTAGACTAAGCGATGACAGATTATGCCACTTATTTCTTGCTGTTTGGGCAGAGAGCCAGTAAAAAGCACGAATTCTGATGGAAGCGGGTGGTCTGGGGTGTATGGGGGGCCGCCATGTTGCTGTACCTCACCGAGGTTAGGGTGGTTATTACGGCTACCAGCCGGTAATCTCTTCATTATTTCAGACATTTATACTCCATCTCACAATTACCTTGCAGCACTGCCGAAGCTACGATGAGTAAACAGGCAGTGTCCTTGCGCAGCATATAATATAGTCCCGGGCTTAACTCTCATTATCAACGAGGGTGCAAGTGCTTTAGTTGTGCTTCTCACATGACGCGTTACGGCGCTACGTGGCACATGAGGCCCTTCACGCATGTACTTCGAAATTTCTGAAATAATGAAGAAATTACCGGCTGGTAGCCGTAATAACCACCCTAACCTCGGTGACGTACAGCAGCATGGCAGCCCCCATACACCCCAGACCACCCGCTTTCATCCGAATTCGTGCTTTTACTGGCTCTCTGCCCGGACAGCAAGAAATAAGTGGCATAGTCTGTCATCGCTTAGTCTAATCTAACGCTGAGGGCAAACAATCAGGTATCTTCTTTCGCTATTATTTATATCGCTCGTTTGTTTTGGTGCTGCTAGGACTACTGAGGCGATGCGAAGCCGTAAAAGTGGTTTGATGTTAACTGAGCAGATGTCGCCACAACATTAGCGTCGGTGATGCGTTGACGATGCGAAACACCCTGAATGTCTATATTGCTTTCTGTGCCAATCATTTGCTGTTCCACTCAAGAATGGTACGCGATAGCTGCTGAAAGGGCGTCGACCGCGCTGACAAAAAAGAACTCGGTGAAAACGCCTGCATGAACGCTGTTATGAAAAGAACCGCGTTTCTCACAAACGCCAGCGAACACGCCCTGCACAAGTGGGTGTCTGAACATAAAGAAACAACGAGGTGGCGTTCCCGCAGAGGTTTTTGCGTTTTGTATTAACTGCAGGGAGCAAGTATCGACACGGTAGGCGAGCCGACGCCAAAGAGACGACGAGCAGACGAAGCGACGCGGATGAACACGTCTTGAGGGAGCTTTCGCCTTTCCTGTTGGCTAACAAGCCCTGCAGCTTCCACAGTGCTGAAAGGTACTTCTGAGATGGAGTATAGAAGTGCATGCGTGAAGGGCCTAACGTGCCACGTAGTCATGCGAGAAGCACAGCTTAAGCACTTGCACCTCGTTGATAATGAGAGAGTTAAGCTCGGGACTATATTATGTGCTGCGCAAGAACACTGCCTGTATACCCCTCGTAGCTTCGGCAGTGCTGCAAGGTAATTGTGAGATGGAGTATAGATAAACTGGAGCGCGAACGCGTGTCATGCAGAACGCGGATGTCAAGACGCCAAGGTCTCACGGACGAAGAAAAGGGAAAGCAAGCCTCGAGTGCCACTGGTCGATGATCGGACAAATAAACAGGGGATGATGGTAATGTTATCACATCGGAACGCGACACGTAAGAAGCTAGCGTACTTGGCACGTAGAAGCGATCCAACCTACTAGACGATGAGCCACGTCGCCAAGTCCAGGCATACTGTGATCCATGTACTAGTCTA
The DNA here is from genome assembly GCA_030522465.1 of Rhipicephalus appendiculatus. Lineage (NCBI taxonomy): Eukaryota > Metazoa > Arthropoda > Arachnida > Ixodida > Ixodidae > Rhipicephalus > Rhipicephalus appendiculatus. The sequence continues at coordinate 689 of JALIZH010003867.1, read as the reverse complement.
TACGTATCTATCAAAGAGAAATGCTGGACCAGGCGACGCAGCCTCACCTGCGTTCCAGTCAGATCGACCCCATCCCGGACCCTGCACGTCAGCTCGCGTATCTAATACACAATTGAAATCTCCGGTGAGTATGACATGCCGACCGTCAAGAAAATACACGTCCAGGTCACGAAAAAAATCATTAGACATGGCTGCTCGGGCTGGCCCATAAATACACAAAATGCGTAACCTGAATGACGATAGGACGCAGTCAAAAGCCAATACCCGTCCTATCCCGTCATAGAAAACATGATGATCTCGCAAAAGAGTTCGGTTAAAAATAATAATTCCAACTCCACTGAAGCGAGATGTCGCGAAAGAAAAGTAACAGTCCAGATTAAACGCGCGTTTGAATGCACGAACGTGGCCAATGGTAAAAAAATTGGTTTCTTGTAAACACAGAACATCACAATGTTCCGCGCGAGCTATGCTGATGACTTCGGCTTGTTTTACAGGGTTACGGAATCCTTGAACATTTAAAGAAATAATTTTCAGGGAGTCGGTCATATTGAAATGTTTGTAAGAACTAGACCTGTGCGCCGGACCCAAAATCGCCGGCGGCGGCGTCAACGGCGTGGGGTTCATCGGATCGGCGGCGGCGCGGCGCGAAGGGGGGGGGGCAGAGTCAAGATTCAAGAGTTGGTGGGGAT
>JALIZH010003864.1:0-60627 GCA_030522465.1 Rhipicephalus appendiculatus | reverse complement strand
CTTTACAGTTGCAGTAACAATGCACTGTTATAACTTTTCAACAAAAATTTTAGCCTAACTTATAGTGTATTGAAAAACATGGAAAATTACTAAGACACCCATGACTTATTATGTAGCCAACTTTGGAAACATGCCACTCAGAAATGGCAATCTTGAGAGTTTGTACTGTGTGGTTCAGCTTTTCCAAGTGACAGATAACAACTAATGCATTTCAGTATGTGCGGTGAACGAATTTCTTCTAAGCTGACTAGAAAAAGATTGTTAATAAGATATCTTGCATTAGCGAATAATTTGTCCGCCTCCGTGGGTAATGAGCTTAAGAAGTAGAATTGTGCAACGTGCCACGAGTGATTTTTAAATATTCAGTTAACTATAAGAATAATCTCATATAATCAATATAAATGCTTATTGAAATTTCAAGGAATAAAGAACGGTGGATGTGAAGGCCCTTACACTCGTGCTGCTGCAAGATAGTTGCAGCTACTGCATAAATGCATTAGTTTTTTGAGTAAGCAAACAGAATTGATGAACTATGTTGAATAATAATCAGTCTTTTGATACTAATGGGTGGCTTTGAAGTTGCCTGCGTGCATAGTTGCCTCCATTTATCATTTGACCAGTCTAACAATTTTTGAATTCGATAGCAGAACTGCGGTGGCACACTCTCCTTTTCGGCAAACGCAACAATTCGTGTAGCTGGCACAGTATTTCCTATCAATGCCATTGTGGCAATGACAATTCAAAGCAGCCGTTATTAGGAAGGTACCTATTTATGCCACTCAGTAATGAATAAAACGTGATAATTTTTAATGGATTAACTCCACACAAACTGATCTTACTTCAAAACTATGAAAACGTAATTACAATATAGAGGGGCAGTTTCTTGAAATATTCGCTTTTGATTGGTAAACACTGTTTTGTACGACACTAGCTTGGTATGGTTTCAGTCTTGCAGTTTGTACAAGCGTACAAACAAATGTAAACAGTTTAGCATAGCCACACAACATGGATCTTTACAAAGCCAGAATCTATCGCTTATGCCATTCTTCCTAGAAGTCATGCTTCATAAGTGCCTCAAGGTGTGAATATCCCAACGTGATTCTAAGCAGCAGTGAACTGTGGAGGTGGTTCATCTTCTTGACTTGTTGCCAGTTATGATTGTTGGCTCAGGCCCGCATATGTATAAAATTCTTTGAACTACATAACAATATTACTTGCCATGCCCTAGGAGCAAAGATTTACCGCATGAGTCCTAATCTGTAAAAGTGAGCAAAATATTATATTTTTATGAGATGCTTACTTACCAGCAGTGAGGTGTGCTGCTCTTCCTTCTTGATTTGGTGAGGTTGCGCTGGAGGTTGATGGCCAGCTCAGCCCTGCATATGTAAAAAATATATTAGACTCTAAAAAAAGTGCAGAGCAAAGGAAAGCCTAATGGTGGAACTGATTCCGAGACACATCTACCCTATCTATAACAAGGGTCAGATAGTCGCTCTTGCAAAGGCTATTCTCAAGACAGTCGTCCCACACATGGTTGACGTTCTCTTTCTTGATGTATCCCAACACGAGGAAAAAGAAAGATTCACTATAACAGTTGTTGTCGTGCGAGTAACACTAATCAATGCAGCATCAGTGCATAGAAAACATACATGTAGCAGAGGAGACCGCCATAGCTCTGGCCCTACATACAGCTAAACAGCTCGTCACCGTCTACTTGGATTCGCGTACAGTGGTCAGAACCTACTCCAATGCTTTAATATCAGGTCAAGCTGCTAGCACCATTCACAAATCTCTGCAAGGAGGAAGAAATAAAAAGCTCAGTGATCACATCTCGTGGTTCCCTGCTCATGTTGAAGGTATTTCAGGATGCAATTCCAACAAGTGGGCTTATTCCCTAGCGTGAGAACTCTCGTACCACGCTGGGACTAACAGACCGGTACATTCACAGGACCCTTTAACCACATTTAACGAAACCATGTCTCACTATAGCATGAGTAGGAGGAAATTTCTTCCACCAAACCCCAAATTAAACAGAGCCCAATTCAGACTCTTGCAGACACGCACTTATCTTACTGCTAGAGCATTCAATTGGTCCAATCCCGATTTTCCACAGTCGGGTTCTAAATGTGCGCACGAAACCTGCTCCTTCGACCATATGCTCTGGCTGTGCCCATTTAACGTGGGCTCCACTCGACACGACCAGCTGGCATGAAGCGACTGCGCATCCGGACCTCACGCATCAACTCCAGGCTGTCCAGAGGGCTCATGTCATTGTCGAGAGTCACCATCTTTTGGTGCCGACTTGGGTGAAGCCACCGACTTGACTGGGGAGGTTTCATGGCCTCTTTTAGTCTTGTCCCTCAGGACTGGAATAAAGTTCTTTGTATATATGCCCTGCAACGAGCACTTTACCTCACGAGTCAGCCGGCAAGAACCAGAAAAATATTTATGTACTGAAAAAATTCATACCATGTGCAGTGCCTTCCTTTTTATCAGTTCGGGCTGCTCTGAACATTGGTGGCCCAGAGCAGCCCCAGCAAGGGGGTAACACCTGGTCTTCACTAAAAGTTATTTGCAATGATATAGGGGCAGCGCATTTACCCTACAGTCTTACGTTGCGAGAGCGAGCAACATGTTTCTATCCTGACAAGGTTCATACCATGTGCTGCGGCTCCTCCTGATTCGTTTATCGATTGGTTTATCAGGGTTGCGAGGGGCACTGGTGGTCGGTTCAGCCCTGCACAAGTACAAAATGCATTAGGCTAAAGTAAGAAATTCTCTGCAGAGCTTATAGGCATATCAGTTAAAGCATAAGTCACAGTTTCCAAGAGCCATCAAAATGTTAACCCACCATGCACCTGACAATTCTTGTACTTACCAGCAGCTCCCGCTTGGTTTGACACTGCTACTGTCCATGATGACTGTCCGATTGGCCCTGCGTAGTTGAAAAACACATTCGGCAAGTATTAAAAAATTGAAGGACACTTTGTACATTCCAAAGTGTGTTCGGCGAAAGCGTGTGGCCATTCCACTGATTATGCCATGTCTTTTTTCTTTTACACTCTCAGTGGGATAAGACACAAACCAAATGGGTGCGTGTTTTCTTCTTTAATTTTTTACCGCGAATCGCAGCGAGACTCATCTTCCTCCGTTCGCATGCGTTAGTTTTTTCTCGCACTTTGCGCATCGTGCAAACGCCATCCGCGTTCCAGCTCTTAAATTGACGGACCCTTTGTAAATTGGAAAGTGTATTCCGTGAACGCCTGGGTCCATTGAGACGGCGTCGGTCAGAATGATTGCAAACTCTGGGCACAGCGACGCTACGCAAGCAAAGCGCGAGCGCTATAGAGTCCGACGCGACCGGCGTCCGTCTGCGCATCCCGGCGGCCACCTGGCTCCGTGCCAGAGCTCGGATGGACGGACGGACGGACGGACGGACATGGACGGATGGACGGACAAACGAATGGATGGACGGACGGACGAACAGACAGACAGACGGACGGACGGACGGACGCCGGACGGAGGTCGGACGGACACAGGACGGACACCGAATGGACGTGAGCATGAGACATTAAAGGCTTTCGCCTTAAAGATTACACCATCTCCCGCTAAAGGGAACCATGTGTAGATGCGAAGCAGCGGGCGCTAACGCTTACACTGGCGGCGGCATGTTTGAAGATAAACAGCGCACAGAAAAAAAACGAAGACAAGAAGAGAAGGGATCGACACACACAGCGCTGCACTCACAACTGGAAGTTTATTCAGAAGAAACAAACGCTTAAAAGTGAAAAAAACTCGCATGACAAGTGAGGAACAAGGTGATCATGTGATACGCTCGTCAATAAATGTAAACTCTTTTTTGTGCAATGTTACCGAAGTTTGGCTTACACAGGTATCACGTGACTTGTTAATATGAAATGCTTCAGAGACTTCACGAGTGAATTGATCATGGTGTTTGAAAATAATAACAGTGTTAGAAAGAACAGGTGTGCACCCACACGTGGCGCAGTGCGCTGCCAAATGGGAAGGCGAGCCGTTATGCAAAGAGAGATAGTGCTCCCGCAACCTCTTATTGATACAGCGGCCCGTCTGTCCAATATAATAAAGGCCACAAGATAAAGGAATGCGATACACCACCCCCACTGCACAAGGAACATACTTGTTTCTATGGTTTACCGCACACTTCTTTGCATCAGGTTTATCATTTTTCTCTAGCTTTTTTTATACCAAAGCGCAGATTTTTCCCAATTTATTGCAACGGTGGCGTCAACGGCGGCGTTGACGCTGGCGCTCATCGCGGCGTTGCACAGGAGCGAAACCTGGGTGGCGCAAAGCACGCAGTGATGGACCGGTGTTTCCTACTGGAACATCCCAATCGCTGCTAATGGGCAATGAGAGACAGAAGACTCGGACTGGACACAGAGACCCGCAGTACGCTTTTAGTTAACGCGCATGCTGCGAATTTTTTATCGTTCGACAACGCACAGGAGAAATCTCCCACCGGCACCACCTTGCAGGTCGAGATCCATTGCCATATATACGGGGTGGCCAGTGAACGGTTGTGCAGCGCAAGCAGTCGGTTTTTTCAACCAAGAAACTCGCTAGCAGACGCTGCCTGCGTCGGCGTCGCGAGGCGAGAGAGCGCGAAGCGTAGGAGAGGGGAAGACGCGCATGCGCAGTGGGGGTGTGGGCGCCGCGCAGAGGGATGCCTAAGGAGAGAGGGGGGAGCGTAGGAGGGGGAGAGAGGGGAAGCTTAGGAGGGGAGAGAGGGAGGGGACGCGCATGCGCAGTGAGGGTGTGGCCTCCACGGGGAGGGATGCCTAGAGGAGAGAGAGGTGGAGAGGAGTTTTTTATTTTTATTTTTTTTAATCGGTTGGCGCATGCGCAGTGGAGGTATGGACGGACGGACGGACGCCGGACGGACACCGCACGGACGTGAGCATGAGACATTAAAGGCTTTCGCCTTAATATTCTTTGCAGCACCAAAGAAACAAACTTCAGTCTATATGGATGTTCTAATATTGAAGTTTGACGTCTAACCTTCGTTGAGTGAATGATGAAATTACATTAAAGGTCAATGTGAGAGTACTTAAGTAGACTCAAAGGGCCCACTTTGTGAGCACAGATGCATGCAGTGAATGGCGCTGCTGTATATAAACTAATATCACAACTTTGCGGATCCTTTCGGCAGTCAGTGCAAACGTGTGAAAGTGGTGCCACCACCTGCTTATTGAATATGGTCTTTCTTTCATTGCAATTACGACTCTTTTACAGAAAAACATTTTTGTATTCAAAAGTATTTTGTGTTTGCAGCATATAGCATGTTTAACTGGGCGTAAAATTGCCTTGAACATTTTTTTTCAACTTGGTCTTGAAGAACATCTATTCGTCATCTGGTCAGACATAGAAGAGCTTTTTTTTTATAATTTTCGTATGCTGCGCCGAAAATTGCTGCATAATTGTGACAAAATTGTTGTGCGAAAGAAAACTCTTAAATGGAATGTGCTAGCTATAGACTTCATTGTAATTTAGCAACTCTGCACCGAAAACAAATATCTAAGCTACATCTGTTGCAGTGCCTAAATCGCAGATAAAGTTACATTGTTTACGAACGTTTTAAGATAGTCATGCACGTACAACACTGATTCCGTTTTTCAGCAATATCTGAAAGATAGATCCGCTTCAGGTGTAGCATTGTAGATGCTGCTTGATATCGTTCATCATTCGCGAACCACAGAGTAGTGAACAACATTGTTTCGCTTGCTGACATTTTGCGGTGCTTTGTTTAACAGCACAAAACAAGATTGGGAGAATCGAAATGAACTCACCCAGTCGGGCGTGCTTCACGGGGCTGTGCCCGCAGTAAGAGCACCAGGCAACTTGATATGGATCTGATGACACGCCTGGTTCCCCTGGCCAGCTGCTCTCCGCGGGCAATCCGATGTAGCCATCGCACTCGCACGTGCCATCATAACTGCACGCGCCTCTCGGTATGCCCTTCACGTCGGTCGAGGTGCCGTCCAGAAATGTTAAATATATCATTAATATAAACACTTTAGTGTGTAAGCGCGCGAAAGACCATAAAATGACTTTTAGCGTGTGTTATAGCTGTGCGAAGAAATGCTGATTGTATCTTTAATATAAACATGCCGATTACTGTGTATGTGCACGAAAGACCATGGACAAGCTTTTTCCAATTTGTCATGAATTACACGCGGAAAATACACTTGTTCGGACCTAAATATATTGATACTCAGCCATGTCTGATCGCTCGTAGGGCGGCTCAAGCAACTGTACCAACCTTCCCTTTACTGCATTCCTTGTTTATCAGTCCCTGCTTAGTGCACTTGTTCGAATGTCATGTTTACATGCGGTGTCAGACGCCTATCCTCAACGTTCTATTGTGTGGATTATCACCTGGTCAGAGGACAATAGCGGGTTCTCCCATTTCAAGGTAGTCCTCGTGTTAACAATGGAAGCGTTAAAGGCAACCGTGACCACCTCCACATGTGAACAGGTGTTTGATGTCCAGTTTTTGCAAAGCAGCTGGTGATTGGTGAGAACCGAAAAAAAACACGTGAAGAAAAAGCACGGTGGAAGGGGGGGGGGGATGGCGCCCTCGTACTTGCGCTCGTGTGCGCTGCTTTTGCGAAGACCACTGATTGGAGAAGCAGTATGCAATTCAATACGTGTAGTCCTGCAAACTCATTGCCTTGTCAACCTTGGACTAAACTTCGGAGGGTGCTGCTACCTACAGTGTGAGTGCGGCAAGCTCTAGACAGAGGAGTTTGAGTTTCTCGGGGTGGCCAAGCCTTCCCTGCAAGCCGGACTATGGATAGCAGCACGACGCTGACAGTAGTTCATGTAAGTCACATGAATTTTTATCTATATTGCATTGGGTGATATCGTTGTCTTTGTTCGCAGACCAGCAGCTCGCTACGTTCACATTCATATAATATAAGCCTCCCGGTGACAATTTAAGTGCAAGCAAGACCATGAAATGTCTCTCAGAGCGCGTTTTAGGTGCCTTAATTTAAATCAATATGCTTCCTGTGTGTTCGTGATGGTAGAAAATCCGAAGCACTGCGGCATAAACAAATGCTAATTCTATCATCGATGTAAACATGAGTATGTATAAGTAACTGCACGAAAAACCATGAGATGTTTTTAAGAGTGCATTTAAGGAGTCCTAAATTAAATCTTTGCGTGCTTCCGTGTCTTGGTGATTTTTGAAAAACCGAGGCTTTGCGGAAAGTAGAATAGTTAAGCAAAATTTAATATAAACATCCGATTGAGTGTATCGGTACAGAAAAGATCCTTGACATAGTGTTAGGAGTGCGTTTGAACTAGATTGAATAAATTCACCAAATACTGCCATGTGTTGGTGAACATAAAAAAATTGAGGCGCTACGCCTTAAAGAAATCTTATTGATATGAAATAATATAAACATGCCACTGAGTGTGCAATTGCTTGAAACAACTTGAAATATATTTAAGAGTGCGTTTAAGGTATCTTAAATTAATTCGCAGCATGCTTCTGTGTTGGCGAGGATAGAAAATCAGAGCAATGCGAAGACTAGAATAGTGAAACATATCCTTAATATAAACTTCCCTGTGAGGGCTTCAAGCGCTAAAGACTTTTTGAAGGCGTAATTAGTGCGTGTAGGTATCTTAATTTAAATGATTGTACATTTCCGTGTCTCGGTGAAGGAAAAAAATCTCCGAGGCCCTGCGCCATAAAGAAATGTGAATTATATCATTAATTTAAATATGCCAGTGAATGTGTAACTGCGCCAAACTCTATGTAAATAATTTAAGAGTGCATTTCTGGTGAAAGGTACTGTGCCGTCCAGAAATGTTAAATATATCATTAATATAAACATTTAGTGTGTAAGCGCGCGAAAGACCATAAAATGGCTTTTAGCGTGTGTTATAGCTGTGTGAAGAAATGCTGATTGTATCTTTAATATAAACATGCCAATTACTGTGTATGTGCACGACAGACCATGGACAAGCTTTTTCCAATTTGTCATGAATTACACGCGGAAAATACACTTGTTCGGACCTAAATATATTCATACTCAGCCATGTCTGATCGCTCGTAGGGCGGCTCAAGCAACCGTACCAACCTTCCCTTTACTGCATTCCTTGTTCATGAGTATCCTGCTTAGTGCACTTCTTGGAATGTCATGCTTACATGCGGTGTCAGACGCCTATCCTCAACGTTGTATTGTGTGGATTATCACCTGGTCAGAGGACAATAGCGGGCTCTCCCATTTCAAGGTAGTCCTCGTGTTAACAATGGAAGCGTTAAAGGCAACCGTGACCACCTCCACGTGTGAACAGGTGTTTGATGTCCAGTTTTTGCAAAGCAGCTGGTGATTGTTGAGAACCGAAAAAAAAAACACGTGACGAAAAAGCACGGTGGAAGGACGGGGGGGGATGCCGCCCTCGTACTTGCGCTCGTGTGCGCGGCTTTTGCGAAGACCACTGATTGGAGAAGCAGTATGCAATTCAATACGTGTAGTCCTGCAAACTCATTGCCTTGTCAACCTTGGACTAAACTTCGGAGGGTGCTGCTACCTACAGTGTGAGTGCGGCAAGCTCTAGACAGAGGAGTTTGAGTTTCTCGGGGTGGCCAAGCCTTCCCTGCAAGCCGGACTATGGATAGCAGCACGACGCTGACAGCAGTTCATGTAAGTCACATGAATTTTTATGTATATTGCATTGGGTGATATCGTTGTCTTTGTTCGCTGACCAGCAGCTCGCTAAGTTCACATTCATATAATATAAGCCTCCCGGTGACAATTTAAGTGCAAGCAAGACCATGAAATGTCTCTCAGAGCGCGTTTTAGATGCCTTAATTTAAATCATTATGCTTCCGTGTGTTCGTGATGGTAGAAAATCCGAAGCACTGCGGCATAAACAAATGCTAATTATGTCATTAATGTAAACATGAGTATGTATAAGTAACTGCACGAAAAACCATGAGATGTTTTTAAGAGTGCGTTTAAGGAGTCTTAAATTAAATATTTGCGTGCTTCCGTTTCTTGGTGATTTTAGAAAAACCGAGGCTTTGCGCTAAGTAGAATAGTTAAGCAAAATTTAATATAAACATCCGATTGAGTGTATCGGTACAGAAAAGACCTTGACATAGTGTTAGGAGTGCGTTTGAACTAGATTGAATAAATTCACCAAATACTGCCATGTGTTGGTGAACTTAAAAAAAAGAGAGGCGCTACGCCTTAAAGAAATCTTATTGATATCAAATAATATAAACATGCCACTGAGTGTGCAATTGCTTGAAACAACTTGAAATATATTTAAGAGTGCGTTTCAGGTATCTTAAATTAATTCGCAGCATGCTTCTGTGTTGGTGAGGATAGAAAATGAGAGCAATGCGCAGAATAGAATAGTGAAACATATCCTTAATATAAACTTCCCTGTGAGGGCTTCAAGCGCTAAAGACTTTTTGAAGGCGTAATTAGTGCGTGTAGGTATCTTAATTTAAATGATTGTACACTTCCGTGTCTCGGTGAAGGAAGAAAATCTCCGAGGCACTGCGCCATAAAGAAATGTGAATTATATCATTAATTTAAATATGCCAGTGAATGTGTAACTGCGCCAAACTCTATGTAAATAATTTAAGAGTGCATTTCTGGTGAAAGGCTACTGTGCCGTCCAGAAATGTTAAATATATCATTAATATAAACATTTAGTGTGTAAGCGCGCAAAAGACCATAAAATGGCTTTTAGCGAATGTTATAGCTGTGTGAAGAAATGCTGATTGTATCTTTAATATAAACATGCCAATTACTGTGTATGTGCACGAAAGACCATGGGCAAGCTGTTTCCAATTTGTCATGAATTACACGCGGAAAATACACTTGTTCGGACCTAAATATATTGATACTCAGCCATGTCTGATCGCTCGTAGGGCGGCTCAAGCAACCTGTACCAACCTTCCCTTTACTGCATTCCTTGTTCATCAGTATCCTGCTTAGTGCACTTCTTCGAATGTCATGTTTACATGCGGTGTCAGACGCCTATCCTCAACGTTGTATTGTGTGGATTATCACCTGGTCACAGGACAATAGCGGGTTCTCCCATTTCAAGGTAGTCCTCGTGTTAACAATGGAAGCGTTAAAGGCAACCGTGACCACCTCCACATGTGAACAGGTGTTTGATGTCCAGTTTTTGCAAAGCAGCTGGTGATTGGTGAGAACCGGAAAAAAAACACGTGAAGAAAAAGCACGGTGGAAGGGGGGGGGGGGGGATGGCGCCCTCGTACTTGCGCTCGTGTGCGCTGCTTTTGCGAAGACCACTGATTGGAGAAGCAGTATGCAATTCAATACGTGTAGTCCTGCAAACTCATTGCCTTGTCAACCTTGGACTAAACTTCGGAGGGTGCTGCTACCTACAGTGTGAGTGCGGCAAGCTCTAGACAGAGGAGTTTGAGTTTCTCGGGGTGGCCAAGCCTTCCCTGCAAGCCGGACTATGGATAGCAGCACGACGCTGACAGCAGTTCATGTAAGTCACATGAATTTTTATGTATATTGCATTGGGTGATATCGTTGTCTTTGTTCGCAGACCAGCAGATCGCTAAGTTCACATTCATATAATATAAGCCTTCCCGGTGACAATTTAAGTGCAAGCAAGACCATGAAATGTCTCTCAGAGTGCATTTTAGGTGCCTTAATTTAAATCATTATGCTTCCGTGTGTTCGTGATGGTAGAAAATCCGAAGCACTGCGGCATAAACAAATGCTAATTATGTCATTATTGTAAACATGAGTATGTATAAGTAACTGCACGAAAAACCATGAGATGTTTTTAAGAGTGCGTTTAAGGAGTCCTAAATTAAATCTTTGCGTGCTTCCGTGTCTTGGTGATTTTAGAAAAACCGAGGCTTTGCGCTAAGTAGAATAGTTAAGCAAAATTTAATATAAACATCCGATTGAGTGTATCGGTACAGAAAAGACCTTGACATAGTGTTAGGAGTGCGTTTGAACTAGATTGAATAAATTCACCAAATACTGCCATGTGTTGGTGAACTTAAAAAAAAAGAGAGGCGCTACGCCTTAAAGAAATCTTGATGATATCAAATAATATAAACATGCCACTGAGTGTGCAATTGCTTGAAACAACTTGAAATATATTTAAGAGTGCGTTTCAGGTATCTTAAAATTAATTCGCAGCATGCTTCTGTGTTGGTGAGGATAGAAAATCAGAGCAATGCGCAGACTAGAATAGTGAAACATATCCTTAATATAAACTTCCCTGTGAGGGCTTCAAGCGCTAAAGACTTTTTGAAGGCGTAATTAGTGCGTGTAGGTATCTTAATTTAAATGATTGTACACTTCCGTGTCTCGGTGAAGGAAGAAAATCTCCGAGGCACTGCGCCATAAAGAAATGTGAATTATATCATTAATTTAAATATGCCAGTGAATGTGTAACTGCGCCAAACTCTATGTAAATAATTTAAGAGTGCATTTCTGGTGAAAGCTACTGTGCCGTCCAGAAATGTTAAATATATCATTAATATAAACATTTAGTGTGTAAGCGCGCGAAAGACCATAAAATGGCTTTTAGCGAGTGTTATAGCTGTGTGAAGAAATGCTGATTGTATCTTTAATATAAACATGCCAATTACTGTGTATGTGCACGAAAGACCATGGGCAAGCTGTTTCCAATTTGTCATGAATTACACGCGGAAAATACACTTGTTCGGACCTAAATATATTCATACTCAGCCATGTCTGATCGCTCGTAGGGCGGCTCAAGCAACCGTACCAACCTTCCCTTTACTGCATTCCTTGTTCATCAGTATCCTGCTTAGTCACTTCTTCGAATGTCATGTTTACATGCGGTGTCAGACGCCTATCCTCAACGTTGTATTGTGTGGATTATCACCTGGTCAGAGGACAATAGCGGGTTCTCCCATTTCAAGGTAGTCCTCGTGTTAACAATGGAAGCGTTAAAGGCAACCGTGACCACCTCCACATGTGAACAGGTGTTTGATGTCCAGTTTTTGCAAAGCAGCTGGTGATTGGTGAGAACCGAAAAAAAAAACACGTGAAGAAAAAGCACGGTGGAAGGGGGGGGGGGGGGGGGATGGCGCCCTCGTACTTGCGCTCGTGTGCGCTGCTTTTGCGAAGACCACTGATTGGAGAAGCAGTATGCAATTCAATACGTGTAGTCCTGCAAACTCATTGCCTTGTCAACCTTGGACTAAACTTCGGAGGGTGCTGCTACCTACAGTGTGAGTGCGGCAAGCTCTAGACAGAGGAGTTTGAGTTTCTCGGGGTGGCCAAGCCTTCCCTGCAAGCCGGACTATGGATAGCAGCACGACGCTGACAGCAGTTCATGTAAGTCACATGAATTTTTATGTATATTGCATTGGGTGATATCGTTGTCTTTGTTCGCAGACCAGCAGCTCGCTAAGTTCACATTCATATAATATAAGCCTCCCGGTGACAATTTAAGTGCAAGCAAGACCATGAAATGTCTCTCAGAGCGCGTTTTAGGTGCCTTAATTTAAATCATTATGCTTCCGTGTGTTCGTGATGGTAGAAAATCCGAAGCACTGCGGCATAAACAAATGCTAATTATGTCATTAATTGTAAACATGAGTATGTATAAGTAACTGCACGAAAAACCATGAGATGTTTTTAAGAGTGCGTTTAAGGAGTCCTAAATTAAATCTTTGCGTGCTTCCGTGTCTTGGTGATTTTAGAAAAACCGAGGCTTTGCGCTAAGTAGAATAGTTAAGCAAAATTTAATATAAACATCCGATTGAGTGTATCGGTACAGAAAAGACCTTGACATAGTGTTAGGAGTGCGTTTGAACTAGATTGAATAAATTCACCAAATACTGCCATGTGTTGGTGAACTTAAAAAAAAGAGAGGCGCTACGCCTTAAAGAAATCTTGATGATATCAAATAATATAAACATGCCACTGAGTGTGCAATTGCTTGAAACAACTTGAAATATATTTAAGAGTGCGTTTCAGGTATCTTAAATTAATTCGCAGCATGCTTCTGTGTTGGTGAGGATAGAAAATCAGAGCAATGCGCAGACTAGAATAGTGAAACATATCCTTAATATAAACTTCCCTGTGAGGGCTTCAAGCGCTAAAGACTTTTTTGAAGGCGTAATTAGTGCGTGTAGGTATCTTAATTTAAATGATTGTACACTTCCGTGTCTCGGTGAAGGAAGAAAATCTCCGAGGCACTGCGCCATAAAGAAATGTGAATTATATCATTAATTTAAATATGCCAGTGAATGTGTAACTGCGCCAAACTCTATGTAAATAATTTAAGAGTGCATTTCTGGTGAAAGCTACTGTGCCGTCCAGAAATGTTAAATATATCATTAATATAAACATTTAGTGTGTAAGCGCGCAAAAGACCATAAAATGGCTTTTAGCGAATGTTATAGCTGTGTGAAGAAATGCTGATTGTATCTTTAATATAAACATGCCAATTACTGTGTATGTGCACGAAAGACCATGGGTAAGCTGTTTCCAATTTGTCATGAATTACACGCGGAAAATACACTTGTTCGGACCTAAATATATTCATACTCAGCCATGTCTGATCGCTCGTAGGGCGGCTCAAGCAACCTGTACCAACCTTCCCTTTACTGCATTCCTTGTTCATCAGTATCCTGCTTAGTGCACTTCTTCGGAATGTCATGTTTACATGCGGTGTCAGACGCCTATCCTCAACGTTGTATTGTGTGGATTATCACCTGGTCAGAGGACAATAGCGGGTTCTCCCATTTCAAGGTAGTCCTCGTGTTAACAATGGAAGCGTTAAAGGCAACCGTGACCACCTCCACATGTGAACAGGTGTTTGATGTCCAGTTTTTGCAAAGCAGCTGGTGATTGGTGAGAACCGAAAAAAAACACGTGAAGAAAAAGCACGGTGGAAGGGGGGGGAGGAATGGCGCCCTCGTACTTGCGCTCGTGTGCGCTGCTTTTGCGAAGACCACTGATTGGAGAAGCAGTATGCAATTCAATACGTGTAGTCCTCCAAACTCATTGCCTTGTCAACCTTGGACTAAACTTCGGAGGGTGCTGCTACCTACAGTGTGAGTGCGGCAAGCTCTAGACAGAGGAGTTTGAGTTTCTCGGTGTGGCCAAGCCTTCCCTGCAAGCCGGACTATGGATAGCAGCACGACGCTGACAGCAGTTCATGTAAGTCACATGAATTTTTATGTATATTGCATTGGGTGATATCGTTGTCTTTGTTCGCAGACCAGAAGATCGCTAAGTTCACATTCATATAATATAAGCTTCCCGGTGACAATTTAAGTGCAAGCAAGACCATGAAATGTCTCTCAGAGTGCATTTTAGGTGCCTTAATTTAAATCATTATGCTTCCGTGTGTTCGTGATGGTAGAAAATCCGAAGCACTGCGGCACAAACAAATGCTAATTATGTCATTATTGTAAACATGAGTATGTATAAGTAACTGCACGAAAAACCATGAGATGTTTTTAAGAGTGCGTTTAAGGAGTCCTAAATTAAATCTTTGCGTGCTTCCGTGTCTTGGTGATTTTAGAAAAACCGTGGCTTTGCGCTAAGTAGAATAGTTAAGCAAAATTTAATATAAACATCCGATTGAGTGTATCGGTACAGAAAAGACCTTGACATAGTGTTAGGAGTGCGTTTGAACTAGATTGAATAAATTCACCAAATACTGCCATGTGTTGGTGAACTTAAAAAAAAGAGAGGCGCTACGCCTTAAAAGAAATCTTGATGATATCAAATAATATAAACATGCCACTGAGTGTGCAATTGCTTGAAATAACTTGAAATATATTTAAGAGTGCGTTTCAGGTATCTTAAATTAATTCGCAGCATGCTTCTGTGTTGGTGAGGATAGAAAATGAGAGCAATGCGCAGAATAGAATAGTGAAACATATCCTTAATATAAACTTCCCTGTGAGGGGCTTCAAGCGCTAAAGACTTTTTGAAGGCGTAATTAGTGCGTGTAGGTATCTTAATTTAAATGATTGTACACTTCCGTGTCTCGGTGAAGGAAGAAAATCTCCGAGGCACTGCGCCATAAAGAAATGTGAATTATATCATTAATTTAAATATGCCAGTGAATGTAACTCCGCCAAACTCTATGTAAATAATTTAAGAGTGCATTTCTGGTGAAAGCTACTGTGCCGTCCAGAAATGTTAAATATATCATTAATATAAACATTTAGTGTGTAAGCGCGCGAAAAGACCATAAAATGGCTTTTAGCGAGTGTTATAGCTGTGTGAAGAAATGCTGATTGTATCTTTAATATAAACATGCCAATTACTGTGTATTTGCACGAAAGACCATGGGCAAGCTGTTTCCAATTTGTCATGAATTACACGCGGAAAATACACTTGTTCGGACCTAAATATATTCATACTCAGCCATGTCTGATCGCTCGTAGGGCGGCTCAAGCAACCAACCTTCCCTTTACTGCATTCCTTGTTCATCAGTATCCTGCTTAGTGCACTTCTTCGAATGTCATGTTTACATGCGGTGTCAGACGCCTATCCTCAACGTTGTATTGTGTGGATTATCACCTGGTCAGAGGACAATAGCGGGTTCTCCCATTTCAAGGTAGTCCTCGTGTTAACAATGGAAGCGTTAAAGGCAACCGTGACCACCTCCACATGTGAACAGGTGTTTGATGTCCAGTTTTTGCAAAGCAGCTGGTGATTGGTGAGAACCGGAAAAAAAAACACGTGAAGAAAAAGCACGGTGAAAGGAGGGGGGGGAGGCGGGGGGATGGCGCCTTCGTACTTGCGCTCGTGTGCGCTGCTTTTGCGAAGACCACTGATTGGAGAAGCAGTATGCAATTCAATACGTGTAGTCCTGCAAACTCATTGCCTTGTCAACCTTGGACTAAACTTCGGAGGGTGCTGCTACCTACAGTGTGAGTGCGGCAAGCTCTAGACAGAGGAGTTTGAGTTTCTCGGGGTGGCCAAGCCTTCCCTGCAAGCCGGACTATGGATAGCAGCACGACGCTGACAGCAGTTCATGTAAGTCACATGAATTTTTATGTATATTGCATTGGGTGATATCGTTGTCTTTGTTCGCAGACCAGCAGATCGCTAAGTTCACATTCATATAATATAAGCCTTCCCGGTGACAATTTAAGTGCAAGCAAGACCATGAAATGTCTCTCAGAGTGCATTTTAGGTGCCTTAATTTAAATCATTATGCTTCCGTGTGTTCGTGATGGTAGAAAATCCGAAGCACTGCGGCATAAACAAATGGTAATTATGTCATTAATGTAAACATCAGTATGTATAAGTAACTGCACGAAAAACCATGAGATGTTTTTAAGAGTGCGTTTAAGGAGTCCTAAATTAAATCTTTGCGTGCTTCCGTGTCTTGGTGATTTTAGAAAAACCGAGGCTTTGCGCTAAGTAGAATAGTTAAGCAAAATTTAATATAAACATCCGATTGAGTGTATCGGTACAGAAAAGACCTTGACATAGTGTTAGGAGTGCGTTTGAACTAGATTGAATAAATTCACCAAATACTGCCATGTGTTGGTGAACTTAAAAAAAAAGAGAGGCGCTACGCCTTAAAGAAATCTTGATGATATCAAATAATATAAACATGCCACTGAGTGTGCAATTGCTTGAAACAACTTGAAATATATTTAAGAGTGCGTTTCAAGGTATCTTAAATTAATTCGCAGCATGCTTCTGTGTTGGTGAGGATAGAAAATCAGAGCAATGCGCAGACTAGAATAGTGAAACATATCCTTAATATAAACTTCCCTGTGAGGGCTTCAAGCGCTAAAGACTTTTTGAAAGGCGTAATTAGTGCGTGTAGGTATCTTAATTTAAATGATTGTACACTTCCGTGTCTCGGTGAAGGAAGAAAATCTCCGAGGCACTGCGCCATAAAGAAATGTGAATTATATCATTAATTTAAATATGCCAGTGAATGTGTAACTGCGCCAAACTCTATGTAAATAATTTAAGAGTGCATTTCTGGTGAAAGCTACTGTGCCGTCCAGAAATGTTAAATATATCATTAATATAAACATTTAGTGTGTAAGCGCGCGAAAGACCATAAAATGGCTTTTAGCGAGTGTTATAGCTGTGTGAAGAAATGCTGATTGTATCTTTAATATAAACATGCCAATTACTGTGTATGTGCACGAAAGACCATGGGCAAGCTGTTTCCAATTTGTCATGAATTACACGCGGAAAATACACTTGTTCGGACCTAAATATATTCATACTCAGCCATGTCTGATCGCTCGTAGGGCGGCTCAAGCAACCGTACCAACCTTGCCCTTTACTGCATTCCTTGTTCATCAGTATCCTGCTTAGTGCACTTCTTGGAATGTCATGCTTACATGCGTTGTCAGACGCCTATCCTCAACGTTGTATTGTGTGGATTATCACCTGGTCAGTGGACAATAGTGGGCTCTCCCATTTCAAGGAAGTCTCGTGTTAACAATGGGAAGCGTTAAAGGCAACCGTGTCCACCTCCACATGTGAACAGGTGTTTGATGTCCAGTTTTTGCAAAGCAGCTGGTGATTGGTGAGAACCGAAAAAAAACACGTGACGAAAAAGCACGGTGGAGGGGGGGGGGGGGGGATGGCGCCCTCGTACTTGCGCTCGTGTGCGCGGCTTTTGCGAAGACCACTGATTGGAGAAGCAGTATGCAATTCAATACGTGTAGTCCTGCAAACTCATTGCCTTGTCAACCTTGGACTAAACTTCGGAGGGTGCTGCTACCTACAGTGTGAGTGCGGCAAGCTCTGGACAGAGGAGTTCGAGTTTCTCGGGGTTTCCAAGGCTTCCCTGCAAGCCGGACTATGGATAGCAGCACGACGCTGACAGCAGTTCATGTAAGTCACATGAATTTTTATGTATATTGCATTGGGTGATATCGTTGTCTTTGTTCGCAGACCAGCAGATCGCTAAGTTCACATTCATATAATATAAGCCTTCCCGGTGACAATTTAAGTGCAAGCAAGACCATGAAATGTCTCTCAGAGTGCATTTTAGGTGCCTTAATTTAAATCATTATGCTTCCGTGTGTTCGTGATGGTAGAAAATCCGAAGCACTGCGGCATAAACAAATGCTAATTATGTCATTAATGTAAACATTGAGTATGTATAAGTAACTGCACGAAAAACCATGAGATGTTTTTAAGAGTGCGTTTAAGGAGTCCTAAATTAAATCTTTGCGTGCTTCCGTGTCTTGGTGATTTTAGAAAAACCGAGGCTTTGCGCTAAGTAGAATAGTTAAGCAAAATTTAATATAAACATCCGATTGAGTGTATCGGTACAGAAAAGACCTTGACATAGTGTTAGGAGTGCGTTTGAACTAGATTGAATAAATTCACCAAATACTGCCATGTGTTGGTGAACTTAAAAAAAAAGAGAGGCGCTACGCCCTTTAAAGAAATCTTATTGATATCAAATAATATAAACATGCCACTGAGTGTGCAATTGCTTGAAACAACTTGAAATATATTTAAGAGTGCGTTTCAGGTATCCTAAATTAATTCGCAGCATGCTTCTGTGTTGGTGAGGATAGAAAATCAGAGCAATGCGCAGACTAGAATAGTGAAACATATCCTTAATATAAACTTCCCTGTGAGGGCTTCAAGCGCTAAAGACTTTTTGAAAGGCGTAATTAGTGCGTGTAGGTATCTTAATTTAAATAATTGTACACTTCCGTGTCTCGGTGAAAGGAAGAAAATCTCCGAGGCACTGCGCCATAAAGAAATGTGAATTATATCAATAATTTAAATATGCCAGTGAATGTGTAACTGCGCCAAACTCTATGTAAATTATTTAAGAGTGCATTTCTGGTGAAAGGTACTGTGCCGTCCAGAAATGTTAAATATATCATTAATATAAACTGTTAGTGTGTAAGCGCGCGAAAGACCATAAAATGGCTTTTAGCGTGTGTTATAGCTGTGTGAAAAATAGCTGATTGTATCTTTAATATAAACATGCCAATTACTGTGTATGTGCACGACAGACCATGGGCAAGCTTCCAATTTGTCATGAATTACACGCGGAAAATACACTTGTTCGGACCTAAATATATTCATACTCAGCCATGTCTGATCGCTCGTAGGGCGGCTCAAGCAACCGTAGCAACTAGAGCTGTGCGCCGCCGCGCCGCCGCCGCCGCCTGTTTTCGCTCACGCCGCCCGCGCCGCCGCCGAGATCCCGAGAGTGACCACGCCGCCGCCGCCGCCGAGCAATAATGTCGGCGCGCCGCCGTTAGTCCTTTAGTTGATCCCGAACGGGGAATCTGGGCATAAAGTACATCACCGGGGGAGATCTTCGTGAGGTGTCCATGTAATGGACTCTCCACTTCAGCCACCGCTCATTGGTGGGAGCACGGCCAGCAGCACGGCCTCTTTCCGGTTCTTCGTCTTCAGCGTCATTTTGACGCCGCCAAGTTTTCACAACTCTCGACTCAAATTAGAGGAACGGAATGCGCTTCAGCCATAGAGGAAAAAAAAAGAGTGAGCGTGCCTAGCATATATAAGCCATCCTCCTCTGAAGCCGCTACCTCCTCGGGCTTGTGTAACAATTCCCATCATGCTCTCGCTTTTCTTTTTCTCGGTGAACAGATGGGCAAAAAACGAAAATTCACGAGCGTGCGCGCCTCACGTCCACAAACCAACCATCTCCGACGCAACTCCCCCCTTGTGCTCCATGCTCTGGTCACAGTTCCCATGGTCGTGTTTCGTATTTTAGGGCTGGAGAGTTCTCGATGTGTACCCCTAGAGGACTATCCATTTCGGCCGCAGCTTATTGGCTGGAGTTCGGCGGGGATCTCGCCCCGTTTCCGGTTCTTCTTCCGCAACGTCAATTTGATGTCACGAAGCTTTCACAACTCTCGACACTAATGAGAGAAATGGAATACGCTTCAACGCAACGAACGCGGCGACATCCACGTTTGGGCGTACATCTCGGAGACCGTGCACAAGTTCTGATCGCGTAGAGAGAGGGAGAGAGAGATGCAAGAAAAGTCAGGGAGGTTAACCAGACGCAGGTCCGGTTTGCTACCCTGCACTGGGGGAGAGGGATAAAGGGGTGTAAGCCATCGAATCAGGTTTAACCTCTTGGCGACCGAAAGAAAAGACAAAAAGCTTGCCTAAACGACCGTAAAAAAATTTTCGCTCACTTTGTAGAGCTTTCTTTTTTTTTTCTGAATGAAACGGTACCATTACTTTAATGAAATAACGTTTCTTTATTTTTCTGATTGCTTACAACTACCGCACGCGCGGTATCAGGGGCGGTAATGCAATAAAATATGAGACACAGGCCGAGGAGGAAGAATAAACTCGATTGAAAAAACGTGTATAAGTGGGACCATCTCGCATCGGAAAACACAGCTACAGCGGACGCAGGTGTCATTGGTTCCGCGTGGAACCACTTTTTGTCGAGGACGAGTACAGTCGTCATCGGTCCAACTGTTATAAAATCTCATGATACTCGTCAACGGTCGCGCAAGGGTTAAAGCGGCCGCCCGTCTGACGCACCTGTGAAGCTGGGTACGCATTCTCTGCATCGTTCTCAAACATCTGGCACACACTCATACGCAAGTTCAGACTTGACAAGTTGCTGTTTCCGTAAATTTCGTCCACTTTCTTCTTACGCTGTGAATGTGCTGCCGGTGGTCGACGTGGTCAAGAGCAAACATCCCGGCTCACCACTTTTTCGAGTAAGTGAACGCGCTCTGCCGAAATGGACTGTGGACATCTTTAGATATACACATCGAGAATAGCTCCCTGGAAGTTGCCGTATTTTAACGCGATAGCGTTAAAGAGCTCGTTTCGCAGAAATTCCGGCGTCGGCGTCGTTGATTGTGAGCGAAAAATCATCATCTTGTCCGTGACCGAAAAATCGAGACAGATGCAAATAAAATAAATAATAAAAATTTCCGGGTCCGAGTGAGGATCGAACCCGGGCCGTCTGCGTGGCAAGCAGGTGTTCTAACACACAGCCACGCCTCTGCTTGGAAATACAGTGAAAATAACTTCCTCTGCTTGGAGATGCAGTGAAAATAACTCTTGCTTCAGAAACGCAAGCGTCCTTTATATAGGCGTCGCCATATGACATGTAATATCCCAGGAATATTGCGTGGTACAAGCGTACATTGCCATTGGGCGTCAGAATATGTGACTATCATAACGACTTCGTTGTTTAAAGCCGGCCACCCATTACAAACGGGCACACACCTTACTGCAAGTATTCCCATAACACAACGTAGTGGGTGCATAGCAAGAATGCACAAAGTGGTTGAAGTAGGCACTCGGGACAGGATATCGCTATCGCGTTCAACTCTTAAAGGCGAATATTAAGGGTCCCCCCAATTTTTTCTCTCCTCCAGAAGCCTCAATAGTATAGCCTGACCTCAACGCTGCGGCGTCCTACAGCCTTAATGGGCGACGACCCAACTCTCTGGATAGCATATTCGTGGAGTCTTGGGCCTACTACATTGTGTATAGATAAATAGAATAGACAAGTAATATATATCGATGAGTTAATGCACCTTTTCCCTTACATTTTGACTCGAGTAAGTCGACAAATAAATAGAGAAAATGAAAAACATACAGTAACCGATAGCTGAGCTAGGTGATAGGTATTCATGTTAAAACGACACGAGGTGAAAACACACACATAAGTGTGAACTCAAGAGGGTGACCAGTTATCTCTCACGTAGAGCATCACGCGTAACTGACTGATAGGTATCGCCTCTTGCCCGGGAATGCGCAGACCAGAATTTTAAGTGCGGACCACTTTAGGGGCCCGGGCTGTCGTATACTATCATCGTATTGTCACGTGGTCGTGACGTTGACGAAGGCAGAGACGGCGTGTCCAAGATGAAAACTGTTTATTTGGCCGAACTTGTGGCCGGTAAAGGGAAGGTCAGATTACAGCGATACAAACTGTCACTGAAAGCGGCGAACAGAGCGTCGGCCGTCGATCAACTGAACAGTGGTGAAGCGCGTCGGCATTTATACGTGTGTCATGGAATATCCCAGTCTTATCAGTGGTTGTCGCGCAAGCTCTGGAACAAGCTCGAGTGTTCGCGTCTTGCGCGCAATCTTAACAAAACGATCTACAATAATCGCGAAGCTTCTAGAACGATGAGGCGCGGTCTGCGCCGAGCATTGCTCACAGTCTTTGAGGGCGAAAACCGAATAGAGCAAAGTGAAAATAAGAAACAGGCGTGGCAATGCCCCCCCTCTGAAAAAGCATCGTCCCGGATGCTTAAAACAGAACACGGGGAAAAAGATGCATGCAAAAATAAATCACAACAAAGAAAGAAAGTACAATTATAAAGCATTGGCACCAACCTCTCCTTATATGCATTTAATAAAAAAAAAAGCAATAAGTGAAGTCCTCAGGTCTGCTAACGCGCGTGGCAGTATGCTGTCATCGTATGCTGTCGTAGCTTGGCGTAACGCAGGCAAAACCAGGTATAGCATAGCCATCTGTAGCATATTGAGCACGCGCTCGCGCCAAGAAGAATTCCTCTTCTTCTTCTTAACACAGGCAAAACCACATATAAAAATATAAAAAAGAGCTAGCAAGCAAACAGTAGAAAGAGAGGCAAGTAAAGGAAAAAAATAGGAAGAAAGATAGAAAGAGCAAGAAAGAGAAAGAAATAGGTAAATAGAGAGGAAGAAATCAACAGAAATAGAGAAAAAAAAAGACGTAAAAAACGTAAACACAGAAAAAAGAAATAAATAGATCAAAAGAGAGGAAGGGATCAATAAAAAATAGAGAAAAAAAAGACAGAAAAAAACGTAGACAGAGAAAAAGAAAGAGAGGATGAAAGAAAGGGGAAGCCGAAGAGAAACAAAGAAGGCTGCCCATCTCCGCACTTCCTTCGGGTTTGGCACCAAGTAGTGTGAAGTTGCGTTATTATTATTTTTTTTTGTCCAGCTTCATTTCCGCCGCTGTACGATTTTTCAGTTAGCTGCGTTTTCGGCGTAGTGGCTACTCTCTTTTGTCCGTGTTTGCACGCCCTGTCTTTTTTAAGGTCACCAAAACAGCCTCTGAAGATAGAAAATCGAGTGCGTTATTCTCTCTTGGCGTTTGTCGTTTTCTTTCTTTTTTTTTCCTTCGTGATGCAAGAACGGTGATTCATTTGAAATGATTGGGGTACATACTCTCGACTGGACCATATACGAGATATATCAGTTGTGAATTGTCTCCTACCCTGATTTGCCATGTATTCGCCCGCCCGTTCTTCCTGACCTCGCATGATTATCATGCGCGATGAACTGATTTCGCTCCATTTTGTGAGTCTCCGATTGCGCAAGCAGAAATAACAGAGTGTAGCCGACAAGCTCAACGCTTAGCTCTCGCATTCTACACGTGCTTAATAAAGAAATAAGTGTCGAGGAGATATCACCTGTCAGAATTGTAGTAAGACGAGAACGAAACCAATGGAAGAGGCGCCGGATTATTTGATTCTTCCAACGGATGAATTCTTTACAGCGTAGACGATGGAGCTCTCCAGAAAAAGTCCAGCCCGCTTCCACGGTTTGTGTATATTTTTTTTATTGCGATAACAATTATATGGACACTTTGTACAGGTTTTCATCGTGAATGTCCCGTTCCGTATGAACTCCAACTCGATAAGTTTTTACGCGCATCGTATGCTGTACCCGTGCTTAAAAGCTCGCGAGTGCTAGCGAGGAACACGGCTGAAGCATAGACGAAAAATATTCCCCCACCTCCCCGAAGGGAATCGTGAGGAAATGCGAATGCATTTCGCGCGCGTTTCACTCCATTTATATATGGTGGTTGTGGTTCGAAGAAGGAAAAGGTGCCTAATTTCAGCAGCCCGGTCGGGAGCACGGCGCAGCGCCTGGTTTTTCTCATCTTTTTTTTTGTTTTTTTTTTATTTAATATATATATATATATATATATATATATATATACGTGCGAGCGAGCGGACGGGAGAGTGGGGCGCAGGGAGGAGAGAGAGCGAACGGCGAGAGAAGGAGCGGCGATGCACTGCACCTACCCTCTCCTACACTCTCTCGCACCACATGCTCCGGTTGCTAGGGGCGAGGATAAGCGCGCGCGCCCGCAGCTGTTGCTATGGGAGAGCGAGTGAGAGCGGAGAGATAACACCTGCCGGCGCGCGGCCGCCGCCGCGGACCCCGCCGCCGGACAACGCCGCACAACGCCGGATGCCTGACATAGCCCGACTAAGAAATGCATTCGCATTTAAAAAGCTGCCCATCTCCGTCGCACAGAGGGCACATGCTGTAACATTACCCCGCGTGCGAGACCTGCCGTTGATTGCTCCTCAACCAGAAAGGAAGTCATGTCCGTCTTTTGCTGGTTGAAGGAGTATGAAGGGACGCCGGGGTAGGACAGCTTCATGGCGCGCACGCTATCTCGGCAGGCATCAGCAAACGGCTCGTATTCCCTTCCACGCGCTATGAACTCACCGCTTCGGGCTGTACCACTGATACGACAAACTGCACGAAAACCGCTTTTTGTTCCCTGGGGCGGCCGTATTCCCATACAACAGCGTTTTGCGGCTTCGCGAGATCGTATGAACAAGAGTTAGCTGCTGGCCTTAGTTCGTTATAACGTTAAGACATATGTTGCTATAGCATTCGCTGCTTCACCCTTTCGGGGAAACAGATTGTTTTTCCAAAATTCAAGGGACAAATTTCTATGTCCCCCCCCCCCTGCGCGCGCCGCGCCGCCGCCGATCCGATGAACCCCGCGCCGGTGACGCGCCGCCGCCGGAGGTGGAAACACCGGCGCGCCGCCGCCGGCGATTTTGGGACCGGCGCACAGGTCTAGTAGCAACCTTCCCTTTACTGCATTCCTTGTTCATCAATATACTGCTTAGTGCACTTCTTGGACTGTCATGCTTACATGCGGTGTCAGACGCCTATCCTCAACGTTGTATTGTGTGGATTATCGCCTGGTCAGTGGAGAATAGCGGGCTCTCCCATTTCAAGGTAGTCCTCGTGTTAACAATGGAAGCGTTAAAGGCAACCGTGACCACCTCTACATGTGAACAGGTGTTTGATGTCCAGTTTTTGCAAAGCAGCTGGTGACTTGGTGAGAACCGAAAAAAAACACGTGACCAAAAAGCACGGTGGAGGGGGTGGGGTGGCGCCCTCGTACTTGCGCTCGTGTGCGCGGCTTTTGCGAAGACCACTGATTGGAGAAGCAGTATGCAATTCAATACGTGTAGTCCTGCAAACTCATTGCCTTGTCAACCTTGGACTAAACTTCGGAGGGTGCTGCTGCCTACAGTGTGAGTGCGGCAAGCTCTGGACAGAGGAGTTCGAGTTTCTCGGGATCGCCAAGCCTTCCCTGCAAGCCGGACTATGGATAGCAGCACGACGCTGACAGCAGTTCATGTAAGTCACATGAATTTTTATGTGCATTGCATTGGGTGATATCGTTGTCTTTGTTCGCAGACCAGCAGCTCGCTAAGTTCACATTCATATAATATAAGCCTCCCGGGTGACATTTTAAGTGCAAGCAAGACCATGAAATGTCTCTCAGAGCGCGTTTTGAGGTGCCTTAATTTAAATCATTATGCTTCCGTGTGTTGGTGATGGTAGAAAATCCGAAGCACTGCGGCATAAACAAATGCTAATTATGTCATTAATGTAAACATGAGTATGTATAAGTAACTGCACGAAAAACCATGAGATGTTTTTAAGAGTGCGTTTAAGGAGTCCTAAATTAAATCTTTGCGTGCTTCCGTGTCTTGGTGAATTTAGAAAAACCGAGGCTTTGCGGAAAGTAGAATAGTTAAGCAAAATTTAATATAAACATCCGATTGAGTGTATCGGTACAGAAAAGACCTTGACATAGTGTTAGGAGTGCGTTTGAACTAGATTGAATAAATTCACCAAATACTGCCATGTGTTGGTGAAGTTAAAGAAAAAGAGAGGCGCTACGACTTAAAGAAATCTTATTGATATCAAATAATATATACATGCCACTGAGTGTGCAATTGCTTGAAACAACTTGAAATATATTTAAGAGTGCGTTTCAGGTATCCTAAATTAATTCCCAGCATGCTTCTGTGTTGGTGAGGATAGAAAATCAGAGCAATGCGCAGACTAAAATAGTGAAACATATCCTTAATATAAACTTCCCTGTGAGAGCTTCAAGCGCTAAAGACTTTTTGAAGGCGTAATTAGTGCGTGTAGGTATCTTAATTTAAATGATTGTACACTTCCGTGTCTCGGTGAAGGAAGAAAATCTCCGAGGCACTGCGCCATAAAGAAATGTGAATTATATCATTAATTTAAATATGCCAGTGAATGTGTAACTGCGCCAAATTCTATGTAAATAATTTAAGAGTGCATTTCTGGTGAAAGGTACTGTGCCGTCCAGAAATGTTAAATATATCATTAATATAAACATTTAGTGTGTAAGCACGCGAAAGACCATAAAATGGCTTTTAGCGTGTGTTATAGCTGTGTGAAGAAATGCTTATTGTATCTTTAATATAAACATGCCAATTACTGTGTATGTGCACGAAAGACCATGGGCAAGCTCTTTCCAATTTGTCATGAATTACACGCGGAAAATACACTTGTTCGGACCTCAATATATTCATACTCAGCCATTTCTGATCGCTCGTAGGGCGGCTCAAGCAACCGTACCAACCTTCC
Source organism: Rhipicephalus appendiculatus (assembly GCA_030522465.1). Lineage (NCBI taxonomy): Eukaryota > Metazoa > Arthropoda > Arachnida > Ixodida > Ixodidae > Rhipicephalus > Rhipicephalus appendiculatus. The sequence goes on along the minus strand of JALIZH010003864.1, from coordinate 33,949 downwards.
CTTTACTGCATTCCTTGTTCATCGGTATCCTGCTTAGTGCACTTCTTGGAATGTCATGCTTACATGCGGTGTCAGACGCCTATCCACAACGTTGTATTGTGTGGGGATTATCACCTGGTCAGTGGACAATAGTGGGCTCTCCGATTTCAAGGTAGTCCTCATGTTAACAATTCAAGCGTTAAAGGCAACCGTGACCACCTCCACATGTGAACAGGTGTTTGATGTCCAGTTTTTGCAAAGCAGCTGGTGATTGGTGAGAACCGAAAAAAAAACACTTGACGAAAAATCATGGTGGAGGGGGGGGGGGGGGCATGGCGCCCTCGTACTTGCGCTCGTGTGCGCGGCTTTTCCGAAGACCACTGATTGGAGAAGCAGTATGCAATTCAATACGTGTAGTCCTGCAAACTCATTGCCTTGTCAACCTTGGACTAAACTTCGGAGGGTGCTGCTACCTACAGTGTGAGTGCGGCAAGCTCTGGACAGAGGAGTTCGAGTTTCTCGGGGTCGCCAAGCCTTCCCTGCAAGCCGGACTATGGATAGCAGCACGACGCTGACAGCAGTTCATGTAAGTCACATGGAATTTTTATGTGCATTGCATTGGGTGATATCGTTGTCTTTGTTCGCAGACCAGCAGCTCGCTAAGTTCACATTCATATAATATAAGCCTCCCGGGTGACATTTTAAGTGCAAGCAAGACCATGAAATGTCTCTCAGAGCGCGTTTTAGGTGCCTTAATTTAAATCATTATGCTTCCGTGTGTTCGTGATGGTAGAAAATCCGAAGCACTGCGGCATAAACAAATGCTAATTATGTCATTAATGTAAACATGAGTATTTATAAGTAACTGCACGAAAAACCATGAGATGTTTTTAGGAGTGCGTTTAAGGAGTCCTAAATTAAATCTTACCGTGCTTCCGTGTCTTGGTGATTTTAGAAAAACCGAGGCTTTGCGCTAAGTAGAATAGTTAAGCAAAATTTAATATAAACATCCGATTTAGTGTATCGGTACAGAAAAGACCTTGACATAGTGTTAGGAGTGCGTTTGAACTAGATTGAATAAATTCACCAAATACTGCGATGTGTTGGTGAACTTAAAAAAAAATAGAGGCGCTACAACCTAAAGAAATCTTGATGATATCAAATAATATAAACATGGCACTGAGTATGCAATTGCTTGAAACAACTTGAAATATATTTAAGAGAGCGTTTCAGGTATCTTAAACTAATTCGCAGCATGCTTCTGTGTTGGTGAGGATAGAAAATCAGAGCAATGCGCAGACTAGAATAGTGAAACATATGCTTAATATAAACTTCCCTGTGAGGGCTTCAAGCGCTAAAGACTTTTTGAAGGCGTAATTAGTGCGTGTAGGTATCTTAATTTAAATAATTGTACACTTCCGTGTCTCGGTGAAGGAAGAAAATCTCCGAGGCACTGCGCCATAAATAAATGTGAATTATATCAATAATTTAAATATGCCAGTGAATGTGTAACTGCGCCAAACTCTATGTAAATTATTTAAGAGTGCGTTTCTGGTGAAAGGTACTGTGCCGTCGAGAAATGTTAAATATATCATTAATATAAACAGTTAGTGTGTAAGCGCGCGAAAGACCATAAAATGGCTTTTAGCGTGTGTTATTGCTGTGTGAAAAATAGCTGATTGTATCTTTAATATAAACATGCCAATTACTGTGTATGTGCACGACAGACCATGGACAACCTTTTTCCAATTTGTCATGAATTACACGCGGAAAATACACTTGTTCGGACCTAAATATATTCATACTCAGCCATGTCTGATCGCTCGTACGGCGGCTCAAGCAACCGTAGCAACTAGAGCTGTGCGCCGCCGCGCCGCCGCCGCCGCCTGTTTTCGCTCACGCCGCCCGCGCCGCCGCCGAGATCCCGAGAGGTGACCACGCCGCCGCCGCCGCCGAGCAATAATGTCGGCGCGCCGCCGTTAGTCCTTTAGTTGATCCCGAACGGGGAATCTGGGCATAAAGTACATCACCGGGGGAGCTCTTCTTGATGTGTCCATGTAATGGACTCTCCACTTCAGCCACCGCTCATTGGTGGGAGCACGGCCTCTTTCCGGTTCTTCGTCTTCAGCGTCATTTTGACGCCGCCAAGTTTTCACAACTCTCGACTCAAATTAGAGGAACGGAATGCGCTTCAGCCATAGAGGAAAAAAAAAGAGTGAGCGTGCCTAGCATATATAAGCCATCCTCCTCTGAAGCCGCTACCTCCTCGGGCTTGTGTAACAATTCCCATCATGCTCTCGCTTTTCTTTTTCTCGGTGAACAGATGGGCAAAAAACGAAAATTCACGAGCGTGCGCGCCTCACGTCCACAAACCAACCATCTCCGACGCAACTCCCCCCTTGTGCTCCATGCTCTGGTCACAGTTCCCATGGTCGTATTTTTGTATTTGATCCGTATTTTGATCCGATGAACCCCCCCGCGGGGTTCATCGGATCGGCATCGCGGCGCGCGCGGGGGGGGGGGCGATATAGAAATTTGTCCCTTGAATTTTGGAAAAACAATCTGTTTCCCCGAAAGGGTGAAGCAGCGAATGCTATAGCAACATATGTCTTAACGTTATAACGAACTAAGGCCAGCAGCTAACTCTTGTTCATACGATCTCGCGAAGCCGCAAAACGCTGTTGTATGGGAATACGGCCGCCCCAGGGAACAAAAAGCGGTTTTCGTGCAGTTTGTCGTATCAGTGGTCACAGTCCGAAGCGGTGAGTTCATAGCGCGTGGAAGGGAATACGAGCCGTTTGCTGATGCCTGCCGAGATAGCGTGCGCGCCATGAAGCTGTCCTACCCCGGCGTCCCTTCATACTCCTTCAACCAGCAAAAGACGGAGATGACTTCCTTTCTGGTTGAGGAGCAATCAACGGCAGGTCTCGCACGCGGGGTAATGTTACAGCATGTGCCCTCTGTGCGACGGAGATGGGCAGCTTTTTTAAATGCGAATGCATTTCTTAGTCGGGCTATGTCAGGCATCCGGCTTTGTGCGGCGTTGTCCGGCGGCGGGGTCCGCGGCGGCGGCCGCGCGCCGGCAGGTGTTATCTCTCCGCTCTCACTCGCTCTCCCATAGCAACAGCTGCGGGCGCGCGCGCTTATCCTCGCCCCTAGCAACCGGAGCATGTGGTGCGAGAGAGTGTAGGAGAGGGTAGGTGCAGTGCATCGCCGCTCCTTCTCTCGCCGTTCGCTCTCTCTCCTCCCTGCGCCCCCACTCTCCCGTCCGCTCGCTCGCACGTATATATATATACATATACATATATAATATATATATATATATATATATATATATATATATATATATATATATATATATATATATTAAATAAAAAAAAACAAAAAAAAAGATGAGAAAAACCAGGCGCTGCGCCGTGCTCCCGACCGGGCTGCTGAAATTAGGCACCTTTTCCTTCTTCGAACCACAACCACCATATATAAATGGAGTTTAACGCGCGCGAAATGCATTCGCATTTCCTCACGATTCCCTTCGGGGAGGTGGGGGGAATATTTTTCGTCTATGCTTCAGCCGTGTTCCTCGCTAGCACTCGCGAGCTTTTAAGCACGGGTACAGCATACGATGCGCGTAAAAACTTATCGAGTTGGAAGTTCATACGGAACGGGACATTCACGATGAAAACCTGTACAAAGTGTCCATATAATTGTTATCGCAATAAAAAAAATATACACAAACCGTGGAAGCGGGCTGGACTTTTTCTGGAGAGCTCCATCGTCTACGCTGTAAAGAATTCATCCGTTGGAAGAATCAAATAATCCGGCGCCTCTTCCATTGGTTTCGTTCTCGTCTTACTACAATTCTGACAGGTGATATCTCCTCGACACTTATTTATTTATTAAGCACGAGTAGAATGCGAGAGCTAAGCGTTGAGCTTGTCGGCTACACTCTTTTATTTCTGCTTGCGCAATCGGAGACTCACAAAATAGAGCGAAATCAGTTGATTGCGCATGATAATCATGCGAGGTCAGGAAGAACGGGCGGGCGAATACATGGCAAATCACGGGTAGGAGACAATTCACAACTGATATATCTCGTATATGGTCCAGTCGAGAGTATGTACCCCAATCATTTCAAATGAATCACCGTTCTTGCATCACGAAGGAAAAAAAAAGAAAGAAAACGACAAACGCCAAGAGAGAATAACGCACTCGATTTTCTATCTTCAGAGGCTGTTTTGGTGACCTTAAAAAAGACAGGGCGTGCAAACACGGACAAAAGAGAGTAGCCACTACGCCGAAAACGCAGCTAACTGAAAAATCGTACAGCGGCGGAAATGAAGGTGGAAAAAAAAAAAGAAATAATAATAACGCAACTTCACACTACTTGTGCCAAACCCGAAGGAAGTCCGGAGATGGGCAGCCTTCTTTGTTTCTCTTCGGCTTCCCCTTTCTTTCATCCTCTCTTTCTTTTTCTCTGTCTACGTTTTTTCTGTCTTTTTTTTCTCTATTTTTATTGATCCCTTCCTCTCTTTTGATCTATTTATTTCTTTTTTCTGTGTTTACGTTTTTTACGTCTTTTTTTTTCTCTATTTCTGTTGATTTCTTCCTCTCTATTTACCTATTTCTTTCTCTTTCTTGCTCTTTCTATCTTTCTTCCTATTTTTTTCCTTTACTTGCCTCTCTTTCTACTGTTTGCTTGCTAGCTCTTTTTTATATTTTTATATGTGGTTTTGCCTGTGTTAAGAAGAAGAAGAGGAATTCTTCTTGGCGCGAGCGCGTGCTCAATATGCTACAGATGGCTATGCTATACCTGGTTTTGCCTGCGTTACGCCAAGCTACGACAGCATACGATGACAGCATACTGCCACGCGCGTTAGCAGACCTGAGGACTTCACTTATTGCTTTTTTTTTATTAAATGCATATAAGGAGAGGTTGGTGCCAATGCTTTATAATTGTACTTTCTTTCTTTGTTGTGATTTATTTTTTGCATGCATCTTTTTTCCCCGTATTCTGTTTTAAGCATCAGGACGATGCTTTTTCAGAGGGGGGCATTGCCACGCCTGTTTCTTATTTTCACTTTGCTCTATTCGGTTTTCGCCCTCAAAGACTGTGAGCAATGCTCGGCGCAGACCGCGCCTCATCGTTCTAGAAGCTTCGCGATTATTGTAGATCGTTTTGTTAAGATTGCGCGCAAGACGCGAACACTCGAGCTTGTTCCAGAGCTTGCGCGACAACCACTGATAAGACTGGGATATTCCATGACACACGTATAAATGCCGACGCGCTTCACCACTGTTCAGTTGATCGACGGCCGACGCTCTGTTCGCCGCTTTCAGTGACAGTTTGTATCGCTGTAATCTGACCTTCCCTTTACCGGCCACAAGTTCGGCCAAATAAACAGTTTTATCTTGGACACGCCGTCTCTGCCTTCGTCAACGTCACGACCACGTGACAATACGATGATAGTATACGACAGCCCGGGCCCCTAAAGTGGTCCGCACTTAAAATTCTGGTCTGCGCATTCCCGGGCAAGAGGCGATACCTATCAGTCAGTTACGCGTGATGCTCTACGTGAGAGATAACTGGTCACCCTCTTGAGTTCACACTTATGTGTGTGCTTTCACCTCGTGTCGTTTTAACATGAATACCTATCACCTAGCTCAGCTATCGGTTACTGTATGTTTTTCATTTTCTCTATTTATTTGTCGACTTACTCGAGTCAAAATGTAAGGGAAAAGGTGCATTAACTCATCGATATATATTACTTGTCTATTCTATTTATCTATACACAATGTAGTAGGCCCAAGACTCCACGAATATGCTATCCAGAGAGTTGGGTCGTCGCCCATTAAGGCTGTAGGACGCCGCAGCGTTGAGGTCAGGCTATACTATTGAGGCTTCTGGAGGTGACAAAAAATTGGGGGGACCCTTAATATTCGCCTTTAAGAGTTGAACGCGATAGCGATATCCTGTCCCGAGTGCCTACTTCAACCACTTTGTGCATTCTTGCTATGCACCCACTACGTTGTGTTATGGGAATACTTGCAGTAAGGTGTGTGCCCTTTGTAATGGGTGGCCGGCTTTAAACAACGAAATCGTTATCATAGTCACATATTCTGACGCCCAATGGCAATGTACGCTTGTACCACGCAATATTCCTGGGATATTAACATGTCATATGGCGACGCCTATATAAAGGACGCTTGCGTTTCTGAAGCAAGAGTTATTTTCACTGCATCTCCAAGCAGAGGAAGTTATTTTCACTGTATTTCCAAGCAGAGGCGTGGCTGTGTGTTAGAACACCTGCTTGCCACGCAGACGGCCCGGGTTCGATCCTCACTCGGACCCGGAAATTTTTATTATTTATTTTATTTGCATCTGTCTCGATTTTTCGGTCACGGACAAGATGGTGATTTTTCGCTCACAATCAACGACGCCGACGCCGGAATTTCTGCGAAACGAGCTCTTTAACGCTATCGCGTTAAAATACGACAACTTCCAGGGAGCTATTCTCGATGTGTATATCTAAAGATGTCCACAGTCCATTTCCGGCAGAGCGCGTTCACTTACTCGGAAAAAGTGGTGAGCCGGGATGTTTGCTCTTGACCACGTCGACCACCGGCAGCACATTCACAGCGTAAGAAGAAAGTGGACGAAATTTACGGAAACAGCAACTTGTCAAGTCTGAACTTGCGTATGAGTGTGTGCCAGATGTTTGAGAACGATGCAGAGAATGCGTACCCAGCTTCACAGGTGCGTCAGACGGGCGGCCGCTTTAACCCTTGCGCGACCGTTGACGAGTATCATGAGATTTTATAACAGTTGGACCGATGACGACTGTACTCGTCCTCGACAAAAAGTGGTTCCACGCGGAACCAATGACACCTGCGTCCGCTGTAGCTGTGTTTTCCGATGCGAGATGGTCCCACTTATACACGTTTTTTCAATCGAGTTTATTCTTCCTCCTCGGCCTGTGTCTCATATTTTATTGCATTACCGCCCCTGATACCGCGCGTGCGGTAGTTGTAAGCAATCAGAAAAATAAAGAAACGTTATTTCATTAAAGTAATGGTACCGTTTCATTCAGGAAAAAAAAAGAAAGCTCTACAAAGTGAGCGAAAAGTTTTTTACGGTCGTTTAGGCAAGCTTTTTGTCTTTTCTTTCGGTCGCCAAGAGGTTAAACCTGATTCGATGGCTTACACCCCTTTATCCCTCTCCCCCAGTGCAGGGTAGCAAACCGGACCTGCGTCTGGTTAACCTCCCTGACTTTTCTTGCATCTCTCTCTCCCTCTCTCTACGCGATCAGAACTTGTGCACGGTCTCCGAGATGTACGCCCAAACGTGGATGTCGCCGCGTTCGTTGCGTTGAAGCGTATTCCATTTCTCTCATTAGTGTCGAGAGTTGTGAAAGCTTCGTGACATCAAATTGAGGTTGCGGAAGAAGAACCGGAAACGGGGCGAGATCGCCGCCGAACTCCAGCCAATAAGCTGCGGCCGAAATGGATAGTCCTCTAGGGGTACACATCGAGAACTCTCCAGCCCTAAAATACGAAACACGACCATGGGAACTGTGACCAGAGCATGGAGCACAAGGGGGGAGTTGCGTCGGAGATGGTTGGTTTGTGGACGTGAGGCGCGCACGCTCGTGAATTTTCGTTTTTTGCCCATCTGTTCACCGAGAAAAAGAAAAGCGAGAGCATGATGGGAATTGTTACACAAGCCCGAGGAGGTAGCGGCTTCAGAGGAGGATGGCTTATATATGCTAGGCACGCTCACTCTTTTTTTTTTTCCTCTATGGCTGAAGCGCATTCCGTTCCTCTAATTTGAGTCGAGAGTTGTGAAAACTTGGCGGCGTCAAAATGACGCTGAAGACGAAGAACCGGAAAGAGGCCGTGCTGCTGGCCGTGCTCCCACCAATGAGCGGTGGCTGAAGTGGAGAGTCCATTACATGGACACATCAAAAGAGCTCCCCCGGTGATGTACTTCATGCCCAGATTCCCCGTTCGGGATCAACTAAAGGACTAACGGCGGCGCGCCGACATTATTGCTCGGCGGCGGCGGCGGCGTGGTCACTCTCGGGATCTCGGCGGCGGCGCGGGCGGCGTGAGCGAAGACAGCCGACGGCGGCGGCGCGGCGCGGCGGCGCACAGCTCTACTTCCGCAACTTTCGCGCTGCTGCTACTATAGTTTCGGATGGCCGCGCAGTAAAGGCGGGCAACGTTGGGCGTCGCAACTGTGACGTCTAGAGGTCCGCTTTCAGGCGGGTGATTTGAAGCGCGCTAACGCGGTGCGGACCACTAAAACGTGATTTTATTCCAAAATAAGCACTTTCTTGGCACATAAGTAGCACTACGAGGTTCCTGGACCGCTATTTCAACAATCAACGTCGACTTAATATTTGCCTTTAGTGCCCCTTTAACATGAACCGGAACTGTCCCGACGTGGGAGCGGCCCGCTGCGTGCTAGTTCACACCCCGACGGACCTAAATAAGGTTTTTCCATACCATACCATAAACCGGAACAATTGATTTCGTGCCACTTTTATTTGTTACAAGACTTTTTGAATATTCGGAAAACTGGACGTAAGTGCTTGCCCTCAAGTGCCTGGAAGAAAAACGAGAGTGTCACTCGTTGCTCGTGCTGCTAAAGATTAGACATTCTGTAGAACAAATTAGAACCGCGCAAGCTCTAGGCATAAGTGGCGTCCTTGTATTGGAAAGCAGCAGCAAAAAAACTCGGAGGACGCTTGAGCTTCGCAAGAGTAGAACGCGATAGCGTAATCGGCCCCCGTTTGCATTGCCTTCAACCATGCCGAAAGTAAAGGAATTTTGGTGCGCGTAATATTGCCCGTTTCAAACTATCCTAGAATGTCTACTGGATGTACAGTTGCTAAGTTGCCCACTACACCACAGTTCTTCCTTTTGCTAATTGGCAAAGTACCCACCACTCGTCCGCCAGGTGCCACGTGTATTTGAGCAGCTGCACACTTTGTGATGGGTGGGCAGCTTAAATCCGCCCACTCGTTGCGCAATTCAGTAGTTTTGACGCCTGCATGGTGCGTTTATAGGGTTCTGCCACACAATATTACATGCGTTAAAAAGACTGCTTCCACTATGTGACAATCTCCGACTGACAAGTTGCCAGAAGACAGATCAATCCTGATTGTTCTTCAGTCACTGTTAGACACACTTCGAGTGTTCGTCGGCAGGCTGAAGTCACCGCATGCTGAGTCCGTACAACAGGTACTGGATGTTCTATGTCCAGTGCTTGCAGGCCTTCAGTAGGCACCAAGTCCCGGCGATGTACAGTGAAACGTTATACACCTGAGTCCTGCGTTCGCTACTATCAGAACGCGCAGTCTGTTTAAGCTCACGTGTTTTTTTTTTATGTTCCTTTCTTTCTATCTCCCTATCTTTTAATCCCTCATTCCCCTTCCCCCAGAGTAGGATAGCAAACCGGACGCTCGTCTGGTTGACCTTCCTGCCTTTCCTTCCTCTTCCTCCTCCTCATATAGTGTTTTTTTTTTTTTTCAGAGCAATTTCAAGCAATGACGTGGCTCTGTTGTAAAGCACCTGCTTGCCAAGCAGACGGCCTGGGTTCGATTCTCACGTCGAACCGAAAATTTTTATTGTTTAATTTTAATTGCATCTTTCTCGTTTTTTTCGGTCACAGACAAGATGATGATTTTTCGCTCACAACCAATGACGCCGACACCGACGCCGATGCCGGAATATCTGCGAAACGAGCTCTTTGACGCTTTCGCGTTTAAAATTGGCGACGCTTGCATTACCGCGCAATGCTTGAAACAGCGAAACTGGACGACTCTGTATACTAATCTGGTTGCTTCTAGGTTGCTTCTAGGTCGTTGCTAGGCTTTAGTTGGGCTATGATAGGTTATTTCTACGTTGATTCTCAGGGCAGAGAGGTTCGGTTTAAATCACACAGTCACAGATATGACACGGATGTCCAAACTCCAGAGCGAAAACTCGCGCTGGAGCCAAGCGTTGGCACCTCTCATAGATCTACGGGCCTTTCGTCGTTGGCGTAGGATTTTCATCGCTTCGGGGTCTTCTCGCAGCCGCCGTTGCCTTTCCCGTTCCCTAGTATTCTCTCGTTGCACGTATTCGGGGCCTTCGGCTCGCCACCGTCTCATCGCAGCCATTTCTTCGCTAACTGTTGCCTCCTTTTTTAATGGAGCAGTGGGATTTACCCAATTTCTGTGGCACATGCCGGTTTATGAATATAGTTTTCTGAAACGCCCCACACACAAATTAGCTTAAATAGCCTCGCTGTTAAAGATGATTTTTTTAAAGCATCAACAGATATGGCCAAGTTTCCTCAGTAAGTTAACGGCCAACTCGTACGCGTGGTCATGACTTGGGTTTATAAAACAACGTCTGTGGCTGAGTTGCAGTGCCACATCCACGAGTGAAACCTTAAAGCTGAGCAAACCGTATTGCTCTCGTCGACTTCAAAAAAGATTGTTTGTGCCCAGTCTTTAGACCGAAACTCAGAAACAGTACAAACCAACCACGAATGGTGCTTACCGTCTTTTTTTGCAGCGTGCTGTTCTGTGAAAGCCCGCCATTTTAAAGAAAGCTTGGCGGCTTTATTTTCTGACCCCATATGTTTTTATGACGGCCGGGATAGAGCCGTCCACTAGTCGAGCACTTCGGCGTGTTTACTGTATGCTCGGCCTTGTCGACAGCAGGGACCGGTATTTACCTTGTGCTACTGCTATGATTTCCTGTTCTAGCTTTTTAAAGCAATACAGCATTTATTCTTTTTCAGTGCGTAAACGCTATTATATTTCGACGACATGGTTAGTGTGTTTTTGTTTTCAAGGCTGTTCTTTACTCACGATCATGCTGCACCCTTACACTCACTACCTGCTAAATTTCGCTTTTTTTTTCTTGACGATACAAAAAAACAAATGAGCTCAGTATATCGCCATGCCTTTCCTGTTATCTTCTCACCCATTGTCTCTCTCTTTCGTCAGGCTACACATTCCGAACATTATCTGGACAACCAGGTAAACTTTAACTGTCTTGACCACCAGTGCTTCCTCATTTTCATTTTCTGATACACAATTTCGAGGAGTGACAGCAACTATTTTGCCAATGCCATCTTTAAGATAACAATACAAGCCCATAAAAACATGAAATGTCTCATTGTTCCAAGCCAATTGTACACAAGATACTTCTCAGGATATTTTCTTTCTGCAATCTCTTTCTCTGGCTATGTAGGTTTGACGACTGGGAAACTGAACATCGGGTTGAAATGAGGTCTAATTAATTTTACTTAACAGTATGCATATCCGATGGTCTCAATTGCTTAAAAGCTACGCGCGTAGCTTTCGGGCCAATATGACAATCCCGGATGTATGACATCATCGCTCTAAAACACTGATAGCCTAAAACTTGCTATAACTATAGTACGTGTCTTCACTGCCTCGTGTTAATGTTATTTGCAAGTTGGACAAACAGTTCCAGGCACAAATTTTAGCTTCCACGTTTATTGCAGAAATAACAGCAAAGCAAATATTTGTGCGAATATCTGAATCAAGGAGATTTCATATTGGTTATCGAGGTATGAAGCACAGCGATTCTATGTCGTCCATTGCCACGTTAAGGCGACTATCGACCTCCATTTTCTGTTACGGCTCGGATCTTCAGTGGCACTGTGACCACGTACGAAAATATTACTGTTTTGATAACGGTCTCGGCGGAGTACACCTGTTTTTATATGGAAACAAATAATGTCATCATAGCTGGCTGAATCTTTAATTAACGTATTCTGTTGTTCTCATCTGCACGAGAAAGTCATAGATGAAAATATAACGCTGAGCCATGTCATCGACACACACTAACACACAGCAAACACTAGATGGTAAACGTTCGCTGCATGGCTAACTCGCCATATTATTCAAACCAGTCCCGTGAAAATAATAACGATGAAAAACAGTCGTGCGGGCTTCACCGCAGCGGCGTTACCTAATTAGAAAAATTATATTAACAACCAAGTTTACCTTCAATGAATACGTAACCAGCAGTGCACTATGACCGAAAAAAATTAAAATTAGTGACATGAACAAACAATGTGAGAGAAAAGTTGTTTCACTGGTGGGAAATTTAATTGTATAACGGTAGAATATAATTGCTTCATGTAATCAACTCGGCCAACAATTTTGGACATACTAGAACATTCGAACAACGTCCACAGTTCCGTTCTTGTGTGATAATCAGCCTTAAATCAATTTGTCGGGCTAATGAAGTTTTACGATAGTGTGTTATCGGCTAAGGAATTGCACTGAATTCAAGTTTGAACAGTTCAGTGGCCCACTTTATGTCATGTTGTTTGTTTCGTTCACCAAGATTCCGTGCAATATAGGAAGATCAGTCTCGTTGCCTCGAGTGCAGTCTGTAAGATGGTGGTTTATTTTACAGCGAAAGCTGTTATGAGATCACAACAAGGGTCGTTTTTGCGCCGTAGTTGTCCGCCGCCGCCGGAGTCCGTAACCAATATCGCACGAAATAAGAAAAAACTAAATAAATAAAAAACACCCATGACAGAATGGGAATCGAACCCGGGTCTCCTGCGTGGCATCCCAGCACTCTACCACTGAGCTACACCACTGCTTGAAACTGCGGTGCAAACTAACCCTATGCAGGCTTCATGTCGGGTAAGGAATCGCCTTAACGTGTGTTGTAGAGCGTTTTAGAACAGTAAAGTAACAACTAGGCGTCACATAATACGAATTGCGTAACGACTGGGTCATTCAGTGCTCCAACCCATTACAAAATGGCATAATTCTTCATCGTCGTCAGCCACAGCATCAACAAAGTGCACATAATGCGTTAGAAGTGTGTAGCGGGTACCGCGCTTTCCCGAAGAATGACGAATAATGGCATAGCAGAGGCTTCCCCACTACACAAAAATTATGATTATTTATGGTGCAGTGTGTACTATGCAAGTGTGCTTGTAGTAGTTTCCTCAGAGTGTTTAAAAAATGCTCTAGAAATGCCGCTCTTCCAACTTTCGCTGTGACTGTGCTGCGTGTTCCGCGCAGGCCTGGCGGTTTTTGTAGAAGAATGCTAGATTAAAACATAACGAGGTTAGCGTTGCCTTATCATTTCATAAAGATATCTCACCCTATCCTTTCTCTTCGTCTCATCGTTCCTCCCACAGATAAAGAGGAAGCCTTGCGTGAGTGGCACTGTCACAGACATGGCAAGAACACTAGTAAAAGAAACTGTATTTACCTTACCAACATCTGTCTGAGCGAGAAAGACTGACCAGGAAAAATAACATGTTTCGCACGCATTATTTATGGAAAGTTATGTGAACACTATGTCACTTTTTCTCGAAACTTGCCTAAATGATTCAGTAATATGCTTTCTTCAAATATCGTTGAGAAGCTCACGAATCAAATAGTGTTAACCTTATCTTTTAATAATTTTACAGCTGTACTTTCGTTGGCCGCCTAACAAAAACTATATGACAGGGTTGCACAAATGTGTGTCTTATGTTTATTGATAATAACCATATGTTGATGTGTTTGTAGCAATCACTGTGTAGGCCTACACTCTTCCGCACCCCCCAAATGTTGTGCGACGTTTTCGCTTGTGTTAAGAAAAATGAAAAACGATATAGAGTACTGGGATTTTCATGTGGTATGGTCTCCCAAAGCACATAATTAAACATAAACCTGCCCCTCTGGAGCTTTATTTCTAGAACAATGAAGAAACTAATAAAGTGTTTGCTCTTAATATACCATGAGGAGCAGCTGCTTCAATTGAGAACTGCTTGCATTGATAACTTCCACTGACATCTTTAGTTGACGTCCCTGCTTCTTTTCCTCTTATTGATTTCTCTCTCTATCCCTCTTCCTCATCATCTGCCTTTTTCTCCGTGTATGTGTATGTGCAGTGGAGCGCCTAGCAACTCGCTCAGTTTTCTGCTCTTACGTAGGTCAAACGGCAGAATACTTTCCGGCTTGTCTACACACCTTATTCAATGCTGGAAGCCCTTTCACCTTCAACCTGGAAAGGGCCAAGCATAAGCGCACTCAAGTATTTAACGACACAAAAGATAGGAAAGAAATACCACCGCAAAAGAAGGCTATCAGTGCCATAGCAAAGTGGCCGCCTGGAAACAGTTGCGCAGCACCGGAAGGAGCCAAGTGCAGCTTTTATCTTGCCAGCGATGCAGAACCGAGAAAGTGTCGTGGCCTTTAGGATGGGGCTTCCGGTGTATAATGTTTCTTTCCACTCCTTTACCGGCGAATACACAGCGTCGAGCACTCGTTAAGTGACCTTCGACCGCGACAGTTCGATCAAAGACTAAAATGAGCGGCCGCGTATCAATTGCGGTGCAGTTGCTATAGTGCTCGCTTTTTGGGCAACACAGACCAAAGTGGCAGTAAGTATACGTACGTCCGCGTAGTGACAAACTGCTTTGACGGGAGAGCACTTTGCTCTTGGATTTCTTAAGGCACTGGATCGGGACCCTCGAATCTCTGATTCGTTATCCCCGGTGTATGAAAGATGAAAAGCGCTGAAGCCTTCGAACGCTCTATAAAAGAAAATGCTCGAAGGTGGCTGGTCGCTATCGGAAGCATACTTTTTAGGTCACAAAGTTCAGCGCACTCTTGGCAGTCCGCAAGTGTTACTTATACATACTGTGACCCAGTACCGTATCCTCCGTCACTTCCTGCGAACTGTTGATCTTTCTTATTTTTGTTCCGGAACATCAGGTGTTGTCGGCATTCATGACCAAGATTTCAGGGACAAGTGCGCGACGCGCAATCTCTTGGCAGCGGCCAAATACCCTGCCGCAGACCAGTCCTAAATGAACAAACAAACAAAAATGAGAGAGCTTGCACTAAGTCGCGCAAAGCTTGGCAAAGCGAAGCACGGGCCCGTTGCCGCTCGCTAGGCAACCTATTCCTGTATTTTTTCAGTATTTCTCTGTAGAGCTGGGCAACCTTTTTTTCGTGTGTCTTTCTTTCTCTCTCTCTCTTTCTTTTTCTCTCTGCTCTCTGTTTTCTGCCTTTTCTATCTCTGTTTATTTCTATTTCGTTCTCTTTTTATGTCTGTCTCTTTTTCTTTCCTGTCTTTGTCTCCCTCTCTCTCTATAATTCTCTCTTACTTCCTCTTTGTTTTTATATTTTCTCTCTGTCTTTCTCCCTATTTCTTTCGTTCTCTTTCTTTGGTTCTCCCTTTTTCTTTCTCTCTGCTTCTCTCGTTCTCATTACTTATATGCTATGCTTTACTATTTTCCCGTCCTCCCTTTCCTCTCTCACCCTCACTTACCTTTTCTACTCCTCACTTCCCTTCCCTTTTCTACACAGAAGACCAGTTATCATAATCGACTTACAGTTTTTACAGTGTAGATACGCACCGGAACATTCTGTTGCAATTCCAGTTTCAGACCACAGAGGGGATAGGCTCTCACAACACTTAATTCTTTTAGGGGCGAAGCTCCTTACGCCGTGGGTCAGTCCCTCCTCCGTTGTCGTAGCCACCTCTAGTTCTCATAATGATCACGATGGCGCTGCGAAGCTCGCTCTTGGCGGGCTTCGAAGGCGATAACCTTGGTTATCTCTATGCACATGCAAGGTACCCACTATACGCCATGACGATGACGCTGACGCAACTTGATGCTAGATCCGATACAACAGGGGTCTCAAACTCATCTCATGCAGCGGGCCGCAGTCACGCAATTTAGTCCCGCAAGGGCCGGGGCAATGCAGGAGGTAGGAGCGGAGGGAGAGGGGGGGGGGATTTGCACACTTTGCCTGCAAACGCTCCCATTTGAAAGAAAACTTCCCCATATCTCATATACAGGTCATTTCTGAAGGATATTTGGTGCCAGGATTCCAACATGTTGATACCGATCTCCAAAATTACTCAAATCTGGATGGTGATTGTGACATATAATTTTTGTTCTACGGTTATGTTTCAAAGCAAGGTGAACACATGGGATGCCTCACGAAGACAATGGCTTCGACCAGTCAGGTCTGTAGCTCACGAACATACTTGATAAGAAAAAAATTTGGGGGGGAAGGCAGTCATGTGAGGACCGCGGGCCGCAACCGAGAGCCTGGCGGGCCGCATGCGGCCCGCGGGCCGCGTGTTTGAGACCCCTGCGATACAAGAACCGAGGAAGCAGAGCGTCCCGCGGGCGGTGTGGCCATCTATGTCAAGCAGAACTCTGTAATACAATAAGGCTGTCAACCACCACTACAGTGACTAGAGTCATGGCCGAGAGCATAGAGGGGCAGCTTAGCAGTGGCTAGGCAGGTGGTGTCTGTCGCCCAGGTTGACTCCATTCCTTAATATTGCTTGGATGTGCTTGCGGGGGGCTCAGTCCATCCCTCCTTCCAGCGTACCACAATACGGTCCAAGAGACTGTTGTAAAACCCGCTGTAGGGACTAGGCTGGTATGGCGTACAACTGCATTTACTTTTAGGGGCGAAGCTCCTTAGGGCAAAGGCTAGTCCGGCGTCGTAGTGGTCGTCGTAGTAGTAGTAGCCACCTCTAGGTCTCAGAATGATCACTAGATGGCGCTGCGGTGCCATCTAGTGATCGACCACATGCAACCCACAACCATCCGAGGAACCTGCATCGATCTCGTCTTTGCAAACTTCCCACTA
This sequence comes from Rhipicephalus appendiculatus, assembly GCA_030522465.1. Taxonomy (NCBI): domain Eukaryota; kingdom Metazoa; phylum Arthropoda; class Arachnida; order Ixodida; family Ixodidae; genus Rhipicephalus; species Rhipicephalus appendiculatus. The sequence goes on along the minus strand of JALIZH010003864.1, from coordinate 17,312 downwards.
CGGCTCATCCAAGAACCTTTATCCCTTCACTTTACCGACCATAAAGTAGTTATAATGAAGGGTGAACGAAAGCCACGTCTAGCTACCATTTACAAACAATAAAATCATTTCGTTGTATATATAGTGTTTTTCACGTCTTTCATGATGTATTGGGTGAAATTCACGGAAGATTCACGGTTTACCGATGAACCTCCAGAGCTTCGCCCACTCATCATCATTCACTCCGTGGATATGTTTCTCATTGCGCTCATTGCATCATTTTATTACACAAATGTAATTACTTGAGCATCAGTGTCTGAACATAGCATGGTTTTGAGCAGAATACACGCATCTTACATTTTTCAAAAGTTAACTGCTGCGCTTAGCCGATGTTAAGGAAAGTTATGAGGTAACAAAAAGCTGTACCCATTAGTCTTACCATTGAAAAACTTCAAAAAACTTGGTCTTACGTAGGAGCGTGCGCTCTGCTCAGTGGTGGTCATTCATGTGTCGTCATATGGAATGACTGAATGAATGAATGAATGAATGAATGAATGAATGAATGAATGAATGAATGAATGAATGAATGAATGAATTTAGAAACATTGCTGATAGATCACTTTCATTCTTAGCAACACTGATATTTCTGGCCGAACAAAAATTAATACAAACCAATACTGCAGCTCAGGTTAACAGGTAATGCGATTTGTATGTCCAGGTTCCACTGAATGTTTAATAGGACGATATAAGAAGTGTGTTATTGCATAAAATAAAACCCCAATACACCAAAAGCAATAGTTTATACAATAGAAACATAATCATTATCAATTACCGCTTGGTTAAAAATGAACGTAAGTTTTGGACCCTCTTTTGTGATCACCAGAAGGTATTCCATATTTATCGGCGGTATCTCTGCCGTGGACGTCTGAGTAAGTGGGTGTCCATATGATTGCCATTGGTCTGTCCGGCGGGTTCTCGGAGATGATAGTTTGTTTCTGTAGTAAATTCGTTCACACTAGATGTTACAGCACACTTGCTGCTAATCCGCAGTGATGACTTTGGCTTCAGCGATGGCCACTTCATCTGCTTTCAACGGCCGTAGTCATCCAAAACAATAAACATGTCTCTAGCTTAAAAGGTCCGTAAACACACTCTGAAAATACCAAAGAACGACTGTGTTATTCTCTCCCGGCGTTTCCCGTCTTTTTGGCGCAATTCGTGACGCCAGAAGTCTGTTCGCGTCACGTCATGAAGAAGTAAGCTCTAGATTGGTTCATCTACGAGGAATGTCACTGGTGAAGTCTCCTAGCCTGCTTTGCCATGCAGTCACACGCCCGTTCTGCCTTGTCTCGCATGACCATAGTGCGCGATCGAGTGATTTCGCGTCATTTTGTTCGTTTTCGACTGCGCAAGAGGCAATGAAACTGTGTAGCCGAAAAGCGCGAGATCCTGATAGGTCCAACGCTTAGTGCTGGCACTGTGCACGGTATTTGTGAAGAAACAAGTAATGGGGAGGAGATAGCTCCTGTAGGAATGGTAGTGAAGGCGAAGAAGAAACCACTCTCTCGTCTTTGGACTCGGAGTGGTTTAGGGACCATAGGTCGGCACTTTAAGGGAGTACTCACTCAAACTCACTCACCACAATTTTTTCAGCCTTCGCACTCACTCACGTCCACTCACACTCATGAGTACTCACTCACGTTCACACTCACCTCCACTCACACTCATGAGTACTCACTCACGTTCACACTCACGTCCACTCACACTCATGAGTACTCACTCACGTTCACACTCACGTCCACTCACACTCATGAGTACTCACTCACGTTCACACTCACCTCCACTCACACTCATGAGTACTCACTCACGTTCACACTCACGTCCACTCACACTCATGAGTACTCACTCATACTCAACTCACCACGTTCAAATGAGTGTGAGTGAGTGTGAGTTGAGTACACTCATGAGTGAGTGTGCCGAGCTCCATAGGTCGGCACTCTAAGGGAGTACTCACTCAAACTCACTCACCACAATTTTTTCAGCCTTCGCACTCACTCACGTCCACTCACACTCATGAGTACTCACTCATACTCAACTCATCACGTTCAAATGAGTGTGAGTGAGTGTGAGTTGAGTACACTCATGAGTGAGTGTGCCGAGCTCCATAGGTCGGCACTCTAAGGGAGTACTCACTCACCACAATTTTTTCAGCCTTCGCACTCACTCACGTTCACACTCACGTCCACTCACACTCATGAGTACTCACTCACGTTCACACTCACGACCACTCACACTCATGAGTTCTCACTCACGTTCACACTCACGTCCACTTACACGCATGAGTACTCACTCATACTCAACTCACCACGTTCAAATGAGTGTGAGTGAGTGTGAGTTGAGTGCACTCATGAGTGAGTGTGCCGAGCTATGTTAGGGACTCATTAGCACTAACGAGAGAATTAACGTACAGCGGGCGCATTACGTCACAGCCGACAGCTCGAGCATGCGCGACAGGTCCAGCGTTGTCGAGAAGGTCATCTCGAAAACGACCTTTCTAAAAGCGGACAAAATCGATGGCGGATATTGTCGGGGGGCGAATTTAGAAACTTGGTTTCGCGAGCGCTACTCAACATTTGTCGTCACAGCTTCTTTCTCCAAGCGGCCACTTACGCAAAGAAGGCAAAGGACAGAAAGATGCTTACTCTTTTCCAAAGAATGCATGCCCTCGTGAAAACCTTGTGTAACTCCTTTATGTATACATTTAATGCCATTCCTGGGCGTTTTTTTAACTATATCCGTAACATCCACAACGCTTCTTATTCGTATTTAGTATTCATTCGTTTGCATATATTTGTCAGTCGAAAATGGTGCTCTCGACGGCGTCCTTTGCAGCTGGCCAGCATATTTTCCAGGCCGACAGACACGAAACTGAGCCTCGCAGTTTACTGTATATCGCAATCCGCGTCGTCCCGCGGAAATGGCGAGCGGCGCACTGAAATTTCGAAAGAATGACCTTCGGAAGGCCTGGTCCGAGCAGCACGTCGCGTTAAGTGCTCACTTGTGTTCACCCTGACAATGTTTATTCAGGCGGTGTCTCATTTGCGGCAAGAAAACAAGACCACGCTGCAACCGAGTCCGCGTATTCGCGCAACGTCGGAAAATGTCAAAGACATCTAGGCTAGACGGAGAAATGTGGTCTTTCGATCATTTCATTACCATGGCTGAAAACAGCCAATACTCTTGAGAATTTAAATAATGAAATTGTGAAATCTACGCCAAATTTTAACCCACGAACGAAATGCTTGCTGAACACGTCCCTGGTCTGGCCGTTTCTGATGAGGCGCAGCTGTTTCTAAGTCAGGACTTATGAGAACAACCAAAAAGCCAAGCTTTTTCGTTTTGTTTAGCATAGTTTAGAATACTGTGAAAGACTTAAAGAGCTATATTGCCATGGCACTAAGCACAAAATTTGCTAGCTTGCACAGGGTTATCTTTGGCTTATAGTCAAATTGATAGTGTTAGTAGTAGTAGTAGTAGTAGTAGTAGTAGTAGTAGTAGTAGTAGTAGTAGTAGTAGTAGTGGTAGTAGTAGTAGTAGTAGTAGTAGTAGTAGTAGTCGCAGTAGTAGTGAAAGTGTCGTCATCGTTGTTGTTGTACCTAACTGAAGCGATTGCTTTGTCTAGCTGCAATAACATAAATTTATATTGGTGGACAATAAAAGGACAAAATATTAAAACAACGTTGTCATACACAATACATGTATTAGTAAACATGAACACTTTTCCAAAATACATTTAAACACATTCTGCAGGACTAGCATACATGTACGACCTCAAGTGCGGATGCAAGCTTTCATTTAAGGTGTGGAAATCTGTCAGAAGCCATATCCAAGATTTTCTTCCTCGTAGAATTATTTGAACCATGTTTGAACAAAAGCGAAAGGCAGAAAGATGCAGTTTATTGCTGCAGCCTGTCATGTACACACAGAAATGCTTTTAAATGTCGTGGCGATATGTAGAATTATTCACTTAAGTTTGTGAACAACGGCGCCCAACGCCCTGCTTGCTGAAACTCATCTTGATTAGACAAAACCTCCAGATTAATGAAGGAGTGGTTTTGGGTATGAAAATTACGTAGTTGGTTTTTTCATCGTAATACGAAACGCAGCCTTTGGGTATCGTCCATTACATTCAAAAGGACGTCATGTCCGTCCAGCGAGATCTCTTTGTCCTCTTCAGGAAGTACCCTAAATTTCTGAAGCACTGTAGTCGTGTAAAGAAAGATTTCCATCATGGCAAGGGTCTCTCCCGGGCACCCTCGCTTTCCTGCAAAAGCAAATTATGAAATACGCCAGTCACCCGTCACGTTCAAAATCAGAGGAGCGCACTTTGTGACGAAATACTCGAGCATGCCATATCATGTCTCTTGATATCAATATTTAGCACTAAGCTCGTGTACCTCTCTCTCATGATGATATCCATGCTATAGGGCACGAACGCTCACAACTTTAGCAGCACTTCTACATTCTTTTATATGAATATCGTAAATCAACATCGCCGACTCTGATATAGCCGTTTATGTTGGGACTAAGAAGTTGGGGCGAATATGTGAGAGAACTTCATAGGAACTGATACAGAGTACTAATGCGGGCTTGTCCGTACATACTGAACTTCTGAAAACAGCGCTCGGACGGGACATTAAAAGAAACAGCGCTTGGTCTTGTCGCTTCTTTCTACACCCCGTGCTAGCGCTGTTTTCAGAAGTTCAACTTCATAAGCCTGTTCTTAACGACTCACTGTTCAGCTCTTAGCTGGTATACCGTCTATATTCTCGAAGTCCTTGGCAATGTATTTCATGGGACATGTATACTGACAGGTTGGGCATCACCCACAAAGTAGTTGACCTATTTCAAGAGTACATACTTTTGGGCCAGTTGGCTCGTTAGATTAAATAAAGCCATAGCGCTGAAAACGCAGGGACCAAGGGAGAGGACAGGACGTTAGCTTACGTCCTGCACTCTTCCTTAGTCCCTGTGTTTTCAGCACTATGGCTTCATGTGTTTAGTTATTGGCCAACATTCACAACATACATGTATTATTGTATTAGTAGCTCTCTAGGAGAGCTATTAATACAATATAAGCGCAGACCAGTTGGTGACAGGAGGTGTGAATAACTGCTTAATGCTACCACCTGCGTCCTTCAATACTCGGAAAAACTTTTGATGAGATCATAAGTTAATGATAGGTCAAGATTTAACTGTTCCTCCTGTTACCGAAGACATATTCTGACGAAACGTCCCAAACTTACCCGTGCTAAATGGAAGAAATGCCATAGGCTTTTCCTTAACTTCTGTGCCATCTGCACTTAGGAATCGCGTAGGGTCGTACTTGGACGGACAGTGCCAGTATGCCGGGTCATTGTGAAGACTCCAAAAGTTAGCTACCACTACAGTGCCAGCTGGCACGTCATAACCACAAATGACTGTGTCTCTTGCAGCTCTGTAGGCAAAAGAAACATGCAAAAATTGGTATAGATAAAGGAAGCGATACAATCAGTGGCGCATCCATTCAATAAATTCGAGCTCAAACACCGGCGTAACTATTCGAAATTCAGAAGGAAATTTTATTATTACTATAAAATCAAATTATTGCATCTCAGTATACAAAAGAAGGTCCCGGAGTCGGAGACTTAATTGGGACCTCCTGTACGTAAACGTGAAAAAAAAATTGCCTTATCGCTAGCTGAGACCATATGCTGTGGCGTTGCCCCTCGTTATGGGACATTGACCAAATGAACCAAGACAAGTGGCTATCCGCTATCAAGAGCCCCAATGTCGGGGTTCAACTAATGGGCTGTCCAGAGGACCCACGATGCGGCGGTGGGGCTTGGCCTGACTGTCCCAATGTGGGAGCGGCCCGCTGCGCGCAGAGTCGTGCACCTCAGGACTATCAATAAAGTTTCACATCCATCGATCCACTTATAACATCGACAGGAAGAAAGAAAAATTACAATTTGCATTTCAAGATAAGTGATCATGTACATTTTAAAAACAGCATATAAAAAACATGAAAACACGTGATGCACTTCAAAATAGTGAAAAGAAAAGGTTTGCACATTACACTATGTCAAAAAATGTGAAAGTATGCTTTAGGGGCTATGTAAAAGAAATGTTATGCAATGCCATATTGGTTGATAAAGAGAACTTTTTAATTCTTTCACAAATTCTTTAGCATAATTATTAGCAAACTATATTTCGCGAACAATAGCCGTTTACACAAAAACAAGAATCCACAGTTGCAGAGCAGAGTCGCTATTTAGAAAGAAAGAGATAGTAAGCTTATTAAAGGGGGCTTGTGCCGAAAGGCAGCAGATAAAGGGATGAGTGTGTCAAGGCCTTCCAAGAGTTTGCTGCGGACTTCCTCCAGAACATCTGCTGCATGTGCGGGCCCGAGTGCGAATATTCAAGGCTATTTACAGACACGTGTGGTTTGAGGTAAAGGTGGTTTTCCTTTTTTTTTCTTTTTTGGTAAACGTATACTATCTCAGAGGCTTATTTTCAGTAGCACGAGCCCCGGGTGACATTCTTGTTTCTCTTCCAAGCATATCCGGTCGAGCATTCACTTCCGGTTTTAAGAATATAATAAAAAGTCTTCCGAAAATAGACATCGATGGTTCTGGTTCAATTTTATGTGTTATATTGAATGCATATGGCATCGGAGCTGACGAACAAGGACTTGACTGTCGGAATAATTAATGAAGATAATTGACTGAGTCCATGGAAAGATTGGGAGAAGTTGGGATCGCTGTGGCACCTGGCGGAGCACATCTCAACGACGCGCGTCTTTATACGTGGCCTCTGGGATCCGCTTCTTCAGCGCGCGACACACAAAGTTAACACACGCAATACACCAGTGTACACGAAGGCTGATGTGACAGTGCCACTAGCAGACATCTGAGTCAAGGATGAGGGTCGATTCCAGAATTTTTCTTGCCAAAATTGTGGCACACGACTTATAAGAAAAATAATGTTTGTACGATATGTCGGTATATTTATTTATGTTTTAAAGAAGCTCTTATTATATAGGATGTGGAAACAGGGCACAAAAGTTGATTATGTGAACCCAAGTTTCCAACACGTTACTCTCTTTTTTTGCGTTAGAAGCGTTGCTGGAGGGCCGAGATGCTTTTGTGTGTCCCCCCACCCTCGAAAAAATTACGGGCTATGCTAACAGGGAAAGTTTAGGCGAGTTGCTAAATGTTCACCATGAAATAAAGCGCGAGAAAATGACAAGGAGAAACGAAGAAGACAGGACGACGCGCTACAAGCAACTGATGTTCATTGCGGAACAAATAATGTGCACATACACGAGGAGTTGTAGCGTAATAGCAGCTTCAATTTCAGTCGGCGTATTGTTTGGTGTGCGCTGCTACCTTGCGCGCGTGAACGTATAGTCACACGTGATTTTGCATCCCACTCGGGCCCTTTTTTATATTATATGATATATATGAGATTTTGACGCTTTTGTATACCACCGGCTGCTCCTTTTCGAGGATGCTAGAATATGTGAAAAGCACAGCAGTGAAAAAAAAAATCATAAAGAAGGGCTAAGCAGAGTTCATATAAGTCCGTTCTCATAACAAGACGAAGAAAACATAAAATACAGCCCTGTCACAAAATGCTGTCGTACACGCAAAACGCACTTACTTACACAAACACCATGAATGCTGTAAACGAACACTAAACAGCGTCCAGACTCAGAGCAGCACTCCAATTGGGAAAGTCTAGTAATAGAAACGAGTTCACACATAAAGTGACACAAAGTGCTACACGGTCAGGTACAATGATATGTATAGAATCTGTCTAAACAGGTTTTCTCAATGATTTCCAAGTATACCTCTCCCTTCTAAGAATTTGTTGGCATGCTAGTAGTGCGCGTTCTTGTAAGGCACTTGTTGTCCATGGTCCTAAGATTTTTCCGAGACTTAAGGGCCAACGGTACAGTGCCATTAAATCTCTTCTTAGCTGCTCTTTTTCGTCTTGATATTCCTTCGAAATAAACAACCAAGCAATGTGCAGTTTTGGATTCATCGCGAGTTTGAATTGTGACGTCACTCCATTTTTACCTTCCTTGCTACTGTTAACAACTCCCTGATTTACATCGTGGCGATTAGAGCTAAAGATTAAGTTCCTTTGATTAACTAGTTGTATTAATGGGTTTGTTTGTGCTTGGCGTGTGCGTCGTACGCATGACTGTGTGCGTGTCTTTCTGCCTCTTCATTCATTCATTTATTCATTCATTCATAGTACTGGTGTATCACTTACGACCTGTTTATGCCAATGGGTGATATTGTTCTCCAACGTAGCATCTCCAGTATTGATGCCATGGTGAACGGCATGCGCAGCCGATCATCCCATTCAGGAGCACGCAGCTTGCCCACAGCGGCATCTATCTCTCTCTGGATTCGTGCCTGCTGTCCGTCGGGGTCACTGGCCGCAATGTACAGGTTCCACAAGATGGCTGTCCTAACTGTGTTGGTCGAAGCGCTGTAGAAGTTGATCGAGTTGGCCTCCAGAGTCTTCACTGCGAAAAAGTTGGGCCTCTTATTAAAGTGACCAATGTTATACTTGTTCGGGGTTTCACGCCCCAAAAATGCGATGTGATTATGAGAGACGCAGTAGTGAGGAGCTCCGAAAATTTCGACCACCTGGGGTTCCTTAACGTGCACCTAAATCTAAGCACACGGCCTCTGGCACATTGACGCTATCGAAATGCGCCCGCCGCGGCCGCTATTCGATCCCGGTGACTTCGGGTCAGCAGTCGAGCACCATAACCACAATACCACAAGCTGCCTGTCACGCACAATAAACGTGTATCCCTTGTTGCTCCCCCTAATGTCCCAACGTATGTAATGACACGTACGCTAAAAGCTGAATTTCTTCGAAAGGTTATTGAAACTTTGCCAGAAACTTATCACTTTTAGATGCGAAGAAGCTTAGGGCGGAGTTCAATTCGGTGGTGGTGGTGTGCGTCCTGACCACCCTTACTGCGCATGCGCCTACTCTCTCTCCCACTCTCCTCCCTTACGCAGATGTTCGGTCGCCTTCTCTCCTCCTCCCCCGCTCTGCAGCCGCGCACTCTCCTCCGTTACGCGGGCTTTTACGCAGGTGTTCGGTCGCCTTCTCTCCTCGCCTCCCCCCGCGCTGCAGCCTGTAAACCCACTCCCTCCTCTCTCTCCCCCCATTTCATATAAGCGCGTTCGCTCGGTCGAGAAAGCCTCGCTTGAATCGTGTGGCCGCTCCATCGGTTCCCGGTCGCTGCAGTTGTCTCGAAAGCCTTGCTGCCCTCGCCGCAGACTCGCGTTGTCTCTCTGTAGCGGAAGCGGTAGCTCAACGCCGACGCTTGGCTTCGACGGCCGAGTGAACGTAAACGGAAACTTGGTGTGCACCCCCCAATGCTGCTTCGCATCCCCTCATGGTTCCCTTTAGTGGGAGATGGTGTAATTTTTTTTATATACGTCAATCGTTTATTGATAGGCTATGATGTTCTGGTTCTTCACTTTGTGTGAACAGTCGTATGCATATTATTTGAGAAGTGACAGTGTGGAACTTTACAAACTAGCACTACACCGAAAGAAATAGATTGCGCGATAATGTTTACGTCATGAAAAGTGTAACTTACATGAACAAAATCATATTCTCGGAGAGCAGTAGAAAAATGTGGGTAAGGTTCTGGTTGGTGTCGCAGAAGTCTGCTGCCAGACTTCGGGGCCAGTGATGCCAGACTGCCGTCCAATCTGGCGGCTATATTTGCCCCTACAGTTTCAGCTTTCCCGTAAGGCTCCTGTATAATCCACAGTGCCTTTTGCAAGTGCTTGTGCAGTGTGTTGACAAAGGCAGTTTTAATTAGGCCTAGTATATTGTGACGGCAATCGCTGCAGCCGATCAGGCGAGAATGCCGGCAATTTACTCTTCGCAGATATTGTGCCGGCATCAGTTGCTAAAGTTACGTCCAGCATGATTTCCCATCGGCTCTCATTGTTTTGCTAGTGTCCGTGGTGTGCAGGTGTCATTAGGGCGCCAGTAACCTACGTGCCGCTTCGCGTTTATCAGTATTTTGCCAGCGTACGGGATGTTCCCGAGTCACCGGGGCGCCAGATCGAGCACGTTATAAAGCGCCACGCCGTCTACGACGCTATTGAATCAGTTTCCCCAGTGAACGCGTCGCTGTGCGTAGTGGACACGGCACGCACAGCTACGGATATATTCCATACTTCGGAGACAACGAGTCCGATGTATCGAAACGCTCGCCACGCAGTATTCGGACTTCTGCGACTCCATTCAGTTGCCCCGGTAAACCCGTCGTTGCGCGTGGATGTCCTACTCTTAAGACACAATCGAGTACGAACGCGTGAATTCCCTACTTCCGAGGCACGATCCACTCAGGCACTTGCGAAATGCACAGCGGATTACACAAGAACCCTGCGAGAAAGCTGGAACTGCAGGGGCAAATTCCTCGAACTCTGGCAACAGACTTCTCCGGCACCAAACAGTACCCTACCAAAATGTGTGAGAAGTATTTACGCAGTTCAGGCCGAGATTTCATTCATACGGGAGAATTTGCAGGTGCACACTTTAAACTTAAGATCAATGTATATTGGGATTATCTTAACGTAACTGCCAAGCTGGAAAAGAAGTCCTGCGGCAAACCATCACTTGATTTTAAAGTAAGATTATTTCATCATAAAAAAAAAAGAAATTTGAAGAGGGTAGCCTGTGAGGGTATTACTATGATAGCCAGAGAAGCAAATATCACAAAATGAGACCTCGTGAGCTTCAGAAACGAGTAATAAAAAGTTTGGCACGGTGATGACTATGTATTTTTCGCATATCCTTGGGACAAAGTGTTTATAACAAAAATTATAAATTTATTGGTGCGCCAGCAGGTTTCAAATACTTACTGTTGTAGAGTGAACTATTGCCGTTGTTTTCTCGGATCTTCCTCAAATAACCATCTATAAAATCTCTGTCCTTACATTGATCCATGACTTGTTCCCGCCTCATAACCTCGGTTCTGAAACACAATGCACAGATATGAAATTCTTAAACGTATTTTAGGATAAATAGGTACTTAATAGCTGATTTTGTTTTCGTAACAATTATTCATGCGGAATGAGCAAGTTTATCAGCCTCTAGTGTTGAAGGAAGACGGCATTATTATTATCGTCTTCCGCTCATTTCAAAACATATCGTCTCTATACGGTTTTCTTAAGAACATGTTTTCTTAAGTCGCATGGTCTAACTTAAACTCACTTCTTAAAAGCCCGTGCCCTTTTATAAAACCCCTTTTATAAATAAGTACCACAGTCCCTCCAAATTACAAAGGCTGTCATACACAGGTGAGCTCCCAGAACCGAGGCAACGGTAAGACCACTACCTTAATGCGCCGATGGTATGAATACCAGTGGGCGCTTGACAGCTCAGGTTACGAAAACGACTGCAAGATAGTCACCCCAGTGTAAATTTTGGACCCTAGGCACAGTTGCTGAGCGCTATACTTGAGGCTGTCGTATATCGCCACGTGCGCTTGCTTCTTTTATTTCCATGTGACCGGGCTTCGCCCACAAAATCCTGTTACCACCGCTCATCATGACCTCACCACAACGCTTGGAAACTTCGTGATTGCTTCAGACTGTTCTGTTAAGATTACGCGCAGGACACCAGTAACCCAGTTCATTCTAGATCCAGCGCGAGCGCCAGCAATAACGCTGGAAGGTTCGATAAGGCTTCTATAAGGAAAAGCATCTGGAAGGTATCTATCAGTATAAGGCATGAGGAAAAGCCGACGAATTTCAATAATAACACATCTCGAGCTAGTTGGTTGAGCATACTGAGGTGAAAACAGCGCACACTTGACACGGACCGACAGAGAATAGACAAGACACAGGCGCTGACTAACAACTGAAGTTTTATTGTTCATACGCCATGAAAATATATAGCACGTATCAACAACAAAAAAAAAAGGATTGGGGAGAGGCACAGTAAAAGGAGCAAGGCTTGATAAAAGAGCACACTCACAGCAGTTTACCAAGAGGGATCATGATTATGTAGCCCCTGATAGGAAGGCTAGCTCCTTATCTAAAAGGGCTATTGATGGGGTGCTGACACAGCTATCCTGTAGGGTAACAATGTTTTGGGCTTCTACAATTTCTCTGATCATTTTATCACCGGACCTGCGCAGTACTCTCGTGCTGTTGAATTGAGGCGAGCATTCACAATCTCGGCAGTGGATGCCCAGATGTCCTGAGAGTCGCACGGTCACATTATACTTATGTTCTAACAATCTTTTATTAAGGCATCGGCCCGTTTGGCCGACGTAAGAGCGTCCGCAAGTCAGGGGAATAGAATAAATGACTCCCTCAGCACATGGCACGAACTGATCTCGATGATTAGTGGTGCAGCCGACATTCGTACGACCCATCTGATTCACTCGTTTGCACAGACTTGACAAGCGGTCAGGAGCTGAAAAAAGAACGTGTATCCCATTTCTGTTACCTATCTTTCGCAGGTTGTGCGAGATGCCATGTACGTAGGGAATGACTGCGCACTTCTTATCTTTGTCTCTTACTTGAGTCTTTCTCGTCCTTAACATTGTCTCCGCCACTGAGGATAAGAGACTTATCGGGTACCCAGCCTGTAGTAGACGGCACTTCTGGTTCAAAAAACTATCTTCTAGCTTATGCTCGCACGATTTCTTGATGGCACTGGTGAAGCACGAATGTACGACGAATTTTCCCGACGAACAGATTAGTCGACGCCTGACTTCCCGGCTGGCCGTTATCATTGTGGTAGAAATACAATTTGTTAAGGCGTTTATTTGCCGGTACTCAGAGATACTGCGTAATGGAGACAGCCACGGCCAAGCACGAACTCTCAGCGCGAGCGGCGTCCTTTTTGCAGATGACCCACTAGAAGGCTCTCGAGAGTGCAAGCCATTTCTAAGTTAAGAGTGTTGCTCGTTCTTTGAGTCTTTCTTTCGCTGGGCGCAAGTTCGCCCTATAAAGCGTTTTAGATGCGAAGCATCCTATGCTCGGGGCCGTGTCCGTCCCTCCCGAGTCCCGCGTCCGGCGTCCCGCGTCCGGTCACTTTCATGAAGTAGGGAAGCACCCACTATGCGAACCAGAACACTGTAGTACAATAAGGCCGTCAACCGCCACCACAGTCAGCAGAGTCATAGCCGAGAGTACAGAGTGGCTGCTTAGCAATGGCTAGGCATGTGATGGGTGCAAGCAAAGAATAACACGCACTACCGGTGGTGTCTGTCGCCCACGTTGACTCCATTCCTTGGTCTTGCTTGCATGTGCTTGCGGAGGCTTTGTCCGTCCCTCCTTCCCGCGTCCCACACCCCCCTCTCTGTCCTCTCCTACGCTCCCCCCCCTTTCTCTCCTCTAGGAATCCTCTCCTCTACGGAGCGGCGCCCGCGTCCCGTTGACTGCATTCCTTGATCGTGCTTGAATGTGCTTGCGGGGGCTTTGTCCGTCCCTCCTTCCTGCGTCCCCCCGTCCCACACCCCCCACAGTGCATGCACGTCCCCTCCCTCTCTCTCTCTCTCTCTCTCCTCTCCTACGTTCTCCCTTTCTCTCCTCTAGAAATCCTCTACTGTACGAAGCGGCGCCCGCGTCCCACACCTCCACAGCGCATGCGCGTCCCCTCTCCCACTCTCTCCTCTCCTACGGTCGCCCCTGTTCTCTCCTCTAGGAATCCTCTACTCAATGGAGCGGCGCGCACGACAGGTGCTCTCTCCTCTCCTACGCTCCCCCCCCTTTCTCTCCTCTAGAAATCCTCTACTCTACGGAGCGGCGCCCGCGTCCCGCGTCTCACACCACCACAGTGCATACGCGTCCCCTCCCCCTCTCTCTCCTCTCCTACGGCCCCCCCCTCCCCCCGTTCTCTCCTCTATGAATCCTCTACTCTACGGAGCGGCGCGCACGACAGGTGGTGCGACAGCTGCATACTCCGCTGGTGGCACCACGGTAGTTCCGAGCAGTGGCGTAGCCAGGGGGTGGCACACCGGGCACGTGCCCCCCCCCCCCCCCGAAATTTTTTTTCGCCATGGCATACATAGCGAAAACTGGCCATCTCAAGGAGGCGCCCTCCCCGAAATCAAAAAGGTCCCCCCCCCCCCCCTCCCGAAAAAAATTTCAGGCTACGCCCCTGGTTCCGAGGTATGAAAATGACGGAGCGCGCGCGCCTCATTCTCTCTCCTGTGCAGCACCGCGATGAGCGCCCGGGCCGCTGCCGCGAAACGGGAGCGGCGACGTTTCTCCCGCTCAAGCCAGCAATCTCCCCGCTGCTTCGCATCCACACATGGTTGCCTTTAGCGGGAGATGGGGAAGTTTTCATTTTTACCAACGTGGTCCTGCTTTCTTCACGGTCACAACCTTATGACAATAAAAACCTACCTGATAAGTTTCTTGAACTCCTTGAAGACGTGGTTGATGCTGTGAAGACTCGTGCATGGGAGGTACACTGCGAAGGACCGGACTACGGGCAGGAAGTCGGTTAACGTGAAGAAGTTGGCGTTCTGCAAGAAGTTAGTCAGTAGTTCCGCTACAAGGCGACCACGTGGATCGTGGTGGTCGTAGCGTTCGCCGAACACCAGCGCCGACATGTTGTTAGTCACGCTGGTAGCGAGCTGTTGCGCCACCGTCACGGGCTTTTCCTCGCTCAACTCCAGTAGCTTGGTAAAGCACTGAATCTCCTCCTGCGTTCGAGAAGGAACGAGAGAGCAAACGGTATTCTTCGCATTCTCGTGTAATGCATTAGAACCGCTTCTCGCAACTTCATTTTCGCCCAATGTTAAACACTCGTTGGCCTTTGGTTCACATGACATCTGCGCAATCTTACTTGAGGCCAAAAATCAATGACTTCCTGGTGCGCAAAGCACTGAACTTGATTCAATGCACAAAATTTCTAGCAATTCACCTTTACGACACATGGCTTTAAGTAAGAAAGATCGCGAGAGGCGGAAAAAGAGGAGGGAGCAGGTAAATGATTGTTTAATTTTAGTGACCATGGTTACCGAAGTGCAATAACTCTTCAATCGCGCGCCATTGGTGACCCCGCGATTAAAGGGTTGCTTAATTTGGTTAACCGCGAAATTATAATGGTAACCATGAATGTATAAATACACGAGTGTTCACCTTTTATGTAGATTGATATTCGCCTTATCTCGCACCCCAAATAAACGCCTTACGAATAAACTCTCCCTTACTTGAATGTGCTTCTCCATGGATTTCTTGGCGAAGCCTAAGCTCCTCAGAACCTGAAAGCAGTACCTTCTGTTCGCTTGCCACATTGCTCCGTTCAAACCTCCAATTCCTGACGACAAACGGAGAAAATTGGGAATTATTGTCAGTCCAGAGAATGACTAAGTCAAGTAAAGCGAATGGTTCTCTATAACGAATACGAAAAAATTGCCGGCCAATAAGCATGAAAAATAAATGCCCGTTTGATAGGTTCAATTCATGGCGTCCACTGCCGAAACTGTAAAATCGCTTGAATGACGAAATCGCACCGTTAGATCGAGCTATTTTTGTTGGTTTTCTATTTCTTCAATCACTACTAACTCGACTGTACAGGAGCAGGCCTACACAATGTAACGTATTCATAACTTCTTTCTTCGTGACACCGAGAAATATTTCAATAATAATAATAATAATATGTGGGGTTTCACGTCCCAAAACCGCGATATGAGGGACGCCGTAGTGAAGGGCTCCGGAAATTTTGACCATCTGGTGTTCTTTAACGTGCACTGACATCGCACAGTACACGGGATTCTACCATTTCACCTCCATCGAAATGCGACCGACGCGGCCGGGATCGAACCCGCAACCTTCAGGTCAGCAGCCGAGCACCCTAGCCACTGAGCCAGCGAGGCGGACAAGGGAGAAATATTTCAAGGCAGAGGCAGTATTTTCAAGGAATAAATTTTGTCTTTGCATCACTTTTTTACAGCAAAGCTGTGAAGCTTTTCGTTGTGCCGGTTCAAGACACTAGAAAACTATCATCATTACGAAACCGGCACGCACTCTTTTCGCCCTTTTCTTCATCTTCTGCTTCGCTCCCAGGACACGTGCGCCGATTTGTCCGGCGTGGGATACCATTACTCTGATGGCGAGATAACGAGTCCCTAGAGTGAGAGAGAGAATGAAAGAAATAGAAAGAAAGAGATGGAGAGAACTGCAGAGAAAGAAAGGGAAGAAAGAAAGACAAAGATAGATGGGGAGAGAACGAGCACAGAGAGAGATAGAATGAGAAAGAGAGAAATGGAGAAAAGGAGAAATAAGTACTGATGAAACATAGAGAGAGATAGAAATAAACAGACACAAAAAAGAGAGAAAAGAGCAAGCATAGCCTTGTAAGTATAGCAAAGGGTGAGAAAGGGGAGTGAGAGTGAGGAAGAGAGAAAAGAGGAGGTGAGGAGGAGGGAAAGGAGGAGCCCAACGCCACCAGCTCCGCCGCTTCCTCAGTCCACGCACTACTGGAGCGTAACTTCCCCAATTTTTTCCTCTGCTGGATATAATAAACTCGTATATAATGAACATATTAAATAAGTTTAAGCTTCCCTTATAGGCGAGTTATGCCATAGTTAATTTCTTTATCTAAGAAATTATCTTTCGCACATACACCCGCTCGTTATCACAGCGATAGCAATTAAATGGGTACCCCCCCGCGAGTTTTTGCCATCGGTGTCGCCGTCCTGTTCCGTACATGCATATGTATGTACATATGTATGTAGGTATAAAAGTATAGAAAAGCCCCAAAGAAAAATTCAGGAAAGATATTTTCCGAAGTGCGCGACCGTGTATTCGAGCCTGCGACCCCTCGCTCCGCAGCGCGCTGCGTTAACCAACTCGGGCACGGAACACACGTCCCTCAGCATTCTAAGGCGAGCTATTTATATACACCATTTACAGCTGGTGGTGCGTAGAGCTCGAGGGCACTTCAGCGTGCTTTCTTTATCACCAGCGAGATGGCGCAAAGGATGTGCTTTAAAGGTCGTCGCCTAGCTCGCTTTTCGCCGAATTTGCGATGCACGCGCGCCTCCTACCTGTACCACTGTACTTTGCCCTACAGGGCGTGGTCGCCCGTGTGCGCGCACTTATCTCGTGTGGGGGGACGGTTTGTACGTACGATTCGTGCTTGCTCCGCAATGTTTCCGCTGAAGTTACACAGCGCACGAAAGTCACTTTGCTGGCTGCAGCGGCCTCGTTTGCGAAAGGAGTGAGCTGCTAGCTAGACGAGCCAAAGTAGGGGCTAGTTGGTTGTCCGTA